>SNQJ01S0017415.1:116907-139630 GCA_010110895.2 Picea sitchensis
ATCACAAGTATAATTTAGACTTAGACTTTATTTTCCTAGGATGAGCGACATTTTATTAGGGGAAAAGTTTTAAATTTTTCTTATCACGTTATTCTTCCTAAGGCCATCTAGGTTCATCCATTTATTAATTAACAATGCGACATGCCCTTCAGGACACACTAGGTGCTCCAAGGATGTCACTCGCCTCTTTTTGTTTCTCCTGTGTGATGTGCCATTCAGGATGCACTACGTGCTCCAAGGGTGCCACTCACCTCTTTCCATTTTTTTCTTGTGCAACGTTCCCTTCAAGACGCACCATGTGATCCAAGGGTGCCACTTGCCTCTTTCCATTTTTTTCTTGCACAACGTGCCCTTCAGGACACACCACATGCTCCAAGGGTGCCACTCGCCTCTTGACTGATTTGGTAGACATCAAAAACCCCTGGAGTCAATACTCCATCAAGTGATATTGTGGGAGACTAAGGGCCTATAAGGAATAAGGACCCTTCCTTATTGCACACCCCTTAGAATCATCGTGAGCAACTATCACAGTCTACCCTCACGGCATCGTGGTTCCTCTTGAACTAGGTAATCGTTAACCTACAGTTCGAGCCATGGTGATAGTAGGTTGTGGTATGGCTTCTATCCACACCTCTCCCTCAACATTCTTTGATAGTCATGCATGACCCCTCTACTCCACATGTGAGTCTGGTCAACAAGTTATTGTCAGCGTGCATCATCAACGAATCATGTCATAAATATATCCATAATCATATCATCTAATCAAATGAACTAATATCACATATAAAAAAATCAAACCCAAATAGTTCACTCCCTGACTCGATCCGGAGTCCAAGGGGTTCCATCGATGCCTCTGCATCCTCAAGGTCCAAAATCCTGCACACTCAGTAAAATTGAGTCAAAAGCACCTGTTTAAGTCAATATAGAAAAATAACATATAATCACATCCATAATGCCTCATAATAATAATCAATTGTCAATGGTATAATAATCTAGATCACTTACAAGCAAGTGTCTTCCAAGAATAAGTTTGTTCAGTGCGCGCAAGAGCAGGATGTTACACTCCTCTTGCTATCTTTATCACCTTCCATATCTGAATCAACATATCCCTGTAGAACCATTTCTGAACATCCAAAACATAATGCATGAGTAGAAGTACCTCTCAAATACTTGAGAATCAACTTTACTTCATCCCAATGTTCTTTACTTGGATTGTTCATATACCTTCTCACAACTCCCATTGCATGTGCAATATCTGGTCTTGTGAAAACCATCACATACATCAATATGCCAATTGTTGATGAATACGAGACCCTAGGCATGTATTCTATCTCCTCTTGCATCTTGGGACACATTTCCTTGGTTAATTTCAAATGGATTTCCAAAGGTGTACTAACTGGTTTTGCATTCTGCATTCTAATCCTCTCCAACACCTTCTTTATGTACTCACCTTGAGACAATGTCAATTTGTGAATTTTTCTGTCTCTTGTTATTCTCATACCAAGGATTTTCTTTGAAACACCCAAATCCTTCATCACAAATGAATTAGATAATTTATTCTTGAGCACATTTAGATCCTGCATATTAGACCTTGCAACAAGCATGCCATCTACATACAATATCAAGATAATATAGCTTCCATTTTCTAGCTTTTTAAAATAAACACAGTGATCAGAATGAAATCTACTATAATCGTGTTCTGTCATAAACCTGTCAAACTTAAAATACCACTTCCTTGGAGCTTTATTTAGTCCATGCAATGTCTTCTTCAATCTTCATACCAAATTCTTCTTTCCTTCGACCTCATACCCTTGTGGTTGCTTCATATAAATCTCTTCATCCAAATCCCCATGGAGAAAAGTTGTTTTTTCATCTAATTGTTCAATATGAAAATCTTCTACTGCCACAAGGATTAAAATAGTCCTAATTGAAGTCATTTTAACAAAAGGAGAAAATATTTCATCAAAATCTATACCTTTTTTTTGTGCAAACCCCTTTACAACGAGTCTAGTTGTGTACCTCTTTTTGCCTCCATATTCTTCCTTCAACCTATAAACCCATTTATTCTGCAATGCTATTTTCTCTGTAGATAACTAAACCAATTCCCAAGTCTGGTTTTTACAAAAGAATCCATTTCCTCTTTCATTCCTTGCTCCCACTTCCTTTTAGTGTCTACCAGAATTGTCTCTTCATAACTTTTTGGTTCACCATAATCAATCACCAATAAATAATACAATGAAGGAGAGTATTTTTCAGGGGGTCTACTTAACTTGGTAGATATTCTAACAACACTTGCAGGAGTTTGATGTACTTGTTGCTCATGTTGTTGTACATTTTGATTTTTTGGTACCTTTGGAATTTATTTTTCAGTTATCTCATAAAGCACTATGTATTCTGGTTTTTATTCTTCTTGTTTCCTTCCCTGCAACTGATCTTTATACATGACCTTCTCATTGAATATGACATCTCTAATCCTAATGATTTTGTGATTTTCATAATACCATAAGAGATAACCAAAATCATTAACACCATATCCAATAAAGGTACACTTCTTAAATTTTTCTTCAAGCTTTGTTATATTTCCTTTATCAATATGGACAAATGCTTCACAATCGAAAGTCTTCAGAAATGAATAGTGTACCTTTTTACCTATCCATGACTCCTATGGAATGACACCATCCAAAGAACTTGAAGGTCCTATGTTTATCAAATAAATAATAGTATCTACAACATCTGCCCAAAACTATAAGGGAAACCCTGCATGAAATCTCATACATGTTGCACGCTCCATGATTGTTTTGTTCATCCTTTCTAACACGCCATTTTATTGTGGTGTTCCTGGAACTATCTTATATCGATGAAGCCCATGGTATGAAAAATAATCATAAAATTCCTTGATGCAGCATTCACCTCCATTGTCTAATCTGAGACACTTCAACATGTTTCCTATCTCACTCTCAACGAAATCTTTCCATTTCTTAAAAGTATCAAAAACATCATATTTTTGTCGAATGCAATAAACCCAATTTTTTCTAGTTTCATCATCAATAAAATTAACATAATAATGAGAGCCACCAAGAGATGATACTTGAGTTGGTCCCCATACATGTGTATGTACAAGCTCTAACTTTTCACTCTTCTTTACCTTTCCAACTCTAAGAAATATGACTCTTTTATGTTTTCCATAAACACAGTGCTCACGGAAATCCAAATCAATTTGTTTAATATCTCGCAACAAATTTATTTTGTGAAGTATATGTATCACCTTCTCACTCATGTGTCCAAGCCTATGATTCCACATTGTTGTATCCACTCCTATATAATCTAAAGAAATACAAGAGTGAGTATTACTAGTACATAAATACAATGTACCTACCTTTTCTCCTTTTGCTAGCACCAGTGATCCTTTGGTGACCTTCCATGCCTTATTTATAAATATAGATATACAAACTTCACTTTCCAAATTCCCAGTTGAAATTAGATTTTTCCTTAGATCTAGAACATGTCTTACCTCTTTCAACAACCATTGGTTTCCATTATTTTTCTTTATTTGTACCTTTCCCATTCCAACAATTTTTCATGGTGCATCATCACCCAAATGAACCTGTCCAAAATCACGTTGAACATAATATAGAAAATATTTCCTATGAGGTGTGGAATGAAATGAAGCCCTTGAATATACTACCCAAAACTCAAAAATATTATCTACAGAAAGAATCAAAGCATTTTGTAACACGTCACCTATTACATTTGCTTCCTCATTTTTCTCTTATTGTCCACCTCTTTGTTTCTTTGGAGCTCTACAATCTTTCTTCAAATCTCCTTTCTTCCCACAATTCCAACACTCTATATTTCCCAGTTTGGATTTGGATCTTCCCTTCCTAAAATTTCCACGATTCCCTGAGCCCTTTCCTCTATCCTTTTGTCTTCCTTTGTTCTCCACAATCAACGCGTTACCTAATGTTTCACTTGTGCTTTTCCATCGCATTTCCTCGCTAAGGATAACACCAACTACATCATCAAATTTTCGAGTGTTTTCACTAGAGAAAAAATTACTTACAACCATGAACAAACCATTCCATCTTTTTGGCAATGAGCACAGGATTAGAAGAGCCATGACCTCATCATCAAAGTCCACTTTTACAGAACTTAACTAATTAGTAATCATATTAAATTCATTGAAATGATCTGCAAAAGACCCACCTTCTGACATATTCATATTAAATAATATCTTCATTAGAAATACATTATTGGATCCCAAGGGTTTTTCATACAATTTATCCAATGTGTCCATCATCTCCTTCGTTGTCTTTTCTTTTGAAATATTGAAATCCACCCACGCCGTTAGGATCAACCATATCATTCCTAGTGTATTTCTTTCAAGAACATCTTATTCTTCGTTCTTCATGGTCATTGTCTTCTTTTCTATTCCTCCCAATGGTAGGAATCGATCCTTATGATATAAATAATCTTCCATGTACATCTTCCATAACTAGTAGTTTTGGCCATTAAATTTCTCGACCCTAAACTTTCCAGCTTCTGTCATTGCTCCCACTCAA
Organism: Picea sitchensis; assembly: GCA_010110895.2. Lineage (NCBI taxonomy): Eukaryota > Viridiplantae > Streptophyta > Pinopsida > Pinales > Pinaceae > Picea > Picea sitchensis. The sequence goes on from SNQJ01S0017415.1 coordinate 121,467, forward strand.
ACCAGGAACCCTCTTTTCCTGCAAGTTACCTTTCTCTCTGATACCATTTGTTACAAAAACTATATCATAGAGCAATAAATAAAACAAATGAACAAATAAAACATAGAAGATACACAATACAATAGAGACACAAATATACGTGGTTCATCTAGTGTGGGATATGTCCACCATAGAAATTTCCAGGTCCTTCCTTTTATTATCCATCAAAATGAAGGGATACAACCTACAACACACATGTTGTAACTTCCTCTTCATTCTCTCATAGTCGTGTCTCTTAGAATACAATATTTGTGATAATACACAACCAAAATAACAATTCCCTCATAAAAGAGGGTTTCCTTTTAGGGAAAAAAACCATAACATAATCTCTACCGTCATATCTGTGACTTAATGATGAGTGATCAATATTGATTAGGAAATTACAATATACATTTACAAGGAAAATTTTCCTTTAGGGGCTTCACTCTCAAACCCCCATTGGAACCCGAACCCCATAGGAGGGAAAGCCCCCTCTACAACCCCCCCATGTGGAGGGGTGTACAATATTCATGGGGTATTAACATGGCTGAAAAAAATACCTCTGAATTAGGAATATAATCAAGTTTCACAACCAACGTGCCATTCCTACAATATTCAAGACATCAATCGCCTGTATTTCCTTTCCATGACTTTCCATTCCATGCCATGCATTGCCTTGCCTTTCCACACCATGCCTTGCCTTACCATGCATTTCCATGCACTGCCTTACCATATCATGCCATGCAGGACCTGTCATACTTTGTCTTGCCATGCCATGCCTTGTCATTCCATGCCTTTCCTTGCCTTTCCATGGTATGGTATGGTATGACTTGCCTTGGCATGGCATGGTATGATATGGTATTCCTTGTGTTTCCTTGCCATGGTATGGTATGGCATGGTATGGTATTCCTTACCTTGCCTTTCATGGTACGATATGCTACAACATGGTATTGTATGGTATTTCTCGTGTTTCCATGGTATGGTGTGGTATGGTATGGTATGCATTGCCTTTCCATTGCCTTCTATGGTATGGTATTCCTTGCCTTTCCATTTCCTTGCATGATATGGTATGGTATTGTATGGAATGTCTTTCCTTTCCATTGCCTTGTATGGTATGGTATGGTATGGTATGTCTTTCCTTGCCTTTCCATTGCCTTGCATGGTATGGAATTGTATGGTATGGTATGGTATGGTATGCCTTTCCTTTATATGACCTTCCATGCCTTAGATTTCCTTTGATGGTATGGTATGGCATTCTATGGTATGATATGTCATGGTATGCCTTGCCTTTCCTTGCCCTGCATGGTATTTTATGGTATGGTATGCATTGCATTGATATTTCCTTGCATGGTATGGTATGGTATGCTTTGCTTTGTCATTTCCTTGTATAGTATGGCATGGTATGGTATGGTATGCATTGGAAATGGAAATGGTATGGTATGCATTTCCTTGCCTTTCCATTTCCTTGGATGGTATGGTATGGTATGGTATTGTATGCAAGACAAGGCAAGGTATGATATGCATTGCCTTGCCTTGGCATACCTTTCCATCGTATGGTATGTCTTTCCTTTCCTTGGTATGGTATGGTATGGTATTCCTTGCCTTGCCTTGCCATGCCTTGGTATGGTATGGTATGCCATGCCATGCCATGCTTTTCCATGCCTTGCCTATCCTTCACTTGCCATGTCTTGTATTTACATACCATGTCTTTCCATACCATGACTTTCCATATGATGCCTTTCCATGTCATTCCATGTCATGCCATTCCATGCCTTGCCTTACCATCACTTTCCATGCCTTGCCTTTTCCATGCCATCCCTTTCCATACCATGTCATTCCTTTCCATACCATTACATTCCTTTCCATGCCATCCCATGTATTTCCATGCCTTGTCTTTCCATACCATACCTTTCCATGCCATGCCATGTCTTGCCTTGCATTCACATGCCATGCCATGCCATGCCATGACATGCCTTGACTAAATGAACAAGTTTAATACGTAATTGAACACGTTTAATACATAAATAATGCTTGTAATAAATGAACATGTTTAATATGTAAAAATTATAATCAAAGGATTCATTAAGAATGTAATTCTACAATTTTTTATCCTATATATTATATATATAAATACTTGCATGAGAATTTTAATATTTTTCTCAATGGGACATAGTGAAATTTCCGAAGAGGAGCTCGATTTTCAGGAACACTGTGTCGGGAATTTTTGGGTAGTGTAGTCGTGTGGTCCTGGGCCAAATATACTTTTTAGATCTTAAAAAACTCTATTATGCCGCTCAATGATGTAGGAGCATCGTAAGCAGTAAGCCAAGAAAGCATAAAGGTGGAAGATAGTTGGAATAGCACACCACACATTTTTCACATTTTGAAATGTTTTGAAAACAAAATGAGTAGATATTAATGTAGTGGTTAAAGGAAGCGTACTTTCATGTTGTAAACAAATCTTGAGAGATTTTCTCTCCTCTGCCAAATCTAATAGACATTAAGTCTATTTAATTAAAGTAGGTAGATTTGAATTAAGAGATTAGACAGTTTTAGAAGCATAGGAGGGAAACCGGATATAGACACCCTCGCCCTTGTATTATTGTATCCTTACAATCATTCAGAATTCATAAGTTGTAGAGTTGTAGCAGAGAGTTGTAGAGAAGAACCTATGTACAAGATCACTTGAGTTAATATATATAGATTTGACTCAATATTCATGGTGTTATGATGCTTATTATTTACATTTGTTGAATGGTATGTTTACAGTTGTTTTATTCTCTCTGTTTATGCATTTGTTTCAATGCTAGGTTGAATGTGTGATTTCATGCTAAGTGTATGAAGTCTGATAGAGGAGAAGAATGAGTTTCAATTGTTTCTCATCCTGAGAGTTCCTACAAGGAGTGCAGTGAAACGTCCGCAAGGTGTGCATTGACAAAAGTCCGAGTTTTATCTCAGAAAACTCAGGAGAGATACCGTTGTTCTCATACCAGTAGAAGTACAGGTGAAGTAGAGAGTCATGCAAGGTGCGCGTAAGCTAGTTTAAGACTTAGAAGTTATCAACTAAGGTGAAGTTTGAAGGACCACTGTTGCAAAGAGTGCACAAGGTCGAAGACTCAAATAACCAGAGGTTATTTGAAGGTTCACCGCAAGGAGTGAAAGTAGGGATCCTTTTGGGAAGACTTGAGTTTGCAAGTAAAAGTTTAGGAGGGATAACACCTTTGAACACTTCAAAGGGAGACAGAGATTAAAACCATTGTATAAAAATTAAGTTCAGGAGGGAGAACATTCATTTGTTGTACAGAAGTCATAAAGGAGTGAATCGGGCGGTGAGAATTCTCTGTGGAGAGCTCGTGAAGTCACGAGGACCGTAGGATCCTATGGAGCCATATGGCTGGTGAGAGGCCTTCGTGAAGGAAGTGTGAAGTTGCGAGAATCGTTGGATCTTACAGAGCTATAAGGTGGTTAGGAGTTTGATGAATCTGCCACCCTGACATCAAGAATCAATGCGGATCATTGATCGTGATCAGTTTGAGCCATCAGATCATTTCGCAAACTTGGGGATCGTGAGTTTGGAGGCCAGACCAAAATTCTTAGTTTGCGTGAAGTTTCAAGTTGCGAGGAGCAGGGGAGGAGATCTATATCATTATATCCAATCCCCGGCAAGACCATTGGATCAGAACCTTGGCATGGTATCAGGTATCACGAACTCGAGGGTTGAAAGGACTTCTTTTCGACTGCAGAAGTCACGAAGTGTAGAGTGCTGAGGGCTCGTATGAACACGTAGTGCACCTGATAGGTGGGGTCGCATAGCTAATAGGTGGCTTAACAATAAGCACCCAGAGAAAAGGTGGAAGTAGGTAACAGGTGGCGTACGCGCATCACCTCAAAAAAGGTCACCTACTGTTGACCTTTCACGTCTCGGGGATTCGCAAAAGAGGAGAATGAGAGCTCAACACTCCAACCCGCGAAGCCACAAGTTGCGAGTAATTCTAGTAACTTATCCCTAGCTGGTGGTTATGTGTGGAAGGTGCTAACAAGGAGGAACCATACCCGTATCATCATCTCGGGTATCGGAGGTTTGGAAAAGAGGAGTCAAGGGTCTTCGACTCACGAACTCGTGAATTGCAAGTTGTGAAAAGCGCTTGTACTAAGGCTCGGTTGTGGTCATATGGTGATGTAAGGCTCGCGCTTGGTGTTAAGTTACACAAGGTAGGTTTTCATAAAAAAAAAGAAAACCTGTGGATTCGTTGAAGGTTCCAGCAGGGAACCAAAGGAGCCGCTTCGGCTCGAGAAGAATTAGAATGATCCTGAGTGGATCTCGGCCCGAGGGTCGAGGATTTGCGTCATTTGTGGTATCAGAGCATAGAACAATTTCTTTTCTTTCTGTAGCAGAGAGAAGGGAGAAATTCTATAGCCATGCCACCGAGAAGAAGAGATAGGCCAATGCTTGATCCATCAGTGGAAAGAGAAATGTGTGAATTACTTGCCAGGATTGATGCTATGGAGACAACACAGAAGCACACAGTTGACGTTGGGGATATCAGTGAAGATGAAAGTGGAAATGAAGATGGAAACGATGAAGAACAAGTTGCAATTGAAGATGATGCAGATGAACTCCTATTCAGGGTTGTTGCAAGGATAGGTGTCAGAGCAAAAATGGACATTCCAGTGTATGAGGGAAACTTGGATGTTGAAGAGCTTCGAGACTGTATTATAGATTTGGATAAATACTTCTACTATGAGGATGAGAAGGTCAAACATGTCATTACCAGACTTAAAGGGCATGCAACACTATGGTGGGATAAACTGCAGGCTGACAGACGATGCAAGGGCAAGCAAAAAATCAAGAGCTGGGATAGAATGGTTGCAAAGATGAAAGAAAAATTCATACACAGGGATTATCAAATCACTCTACTTCGGAGGATGCGAAATTTGAGACAGAAGTTGATGTCAGTGAAAGAATACACTGAAGAATTCTACAGGATAAACATCAAAGCAGGTCATCGGGAAAACAATGATGAAAAATTTGTTAGGTACATGAATGGTCTACGATATGACATTCAATATAAGATGAGCATGGTGACCATTAGGACTGTAGAAGATGCTTATTAGATGGCTCTGAAATCTGAAGAGAAGATGAGCCGGAAATAAGGTCAAAGAGGCCGAGGTAGAAGTCAAAGCAGAGGCAAAACAATTACCCAAGACAGAACTCAAAAACCTAAAGAAGAAGGGAAGAAACCTCAAACTCAACCTGAGAGAGGAGGAAGCTCACAAGGAAGGCAGTATGCTGATAGAAGCACTTTTCCTTGAGCCAGAGGAAGAGGAAGAGATAGAGGAGGTGAAGTGAAATACTTTGTCTGTGGAAAAATTAGACATAAATCCTATGAGTGTTCAGATAAGAAGAAAGATGGTGGTGAAACTCACATTGCCAAAGATCAAGGATGGAATGTTGAGGTAGAGGATGTTGAGGATGAAAGATCTTTGATGATGAGGAAAGTTCTCTTGAAGCCGGAGAAGAAGGAAGAGAACCCATCCCAAAGAAACAATTTTTTTTGGACTTCTTGCAAAACTAAATATAGAGTATGAAAAGTCATAGTGGACAGCGGTAGCACAGAAAATATCATATCTACAGAGATGGTAGAAAAGATGGAGCTGGAGACTATTGTACATCCAAGCCCATACAGAGCTTCGTGGCTACAAAAAGGACATCAGGTAAATGTCACTAAAAAATGTTTAGTTGAATTTAAAATAGGAGGATATAAAGATGAAATATTATGTAATGTCATTCCCATGGATGTTTGTCATCTACTGTTGGGTAGACCATGGAAATATGACAGAATCGTGGCTCATGATGGGATAAAGAACACGTACACCGTGGAGAAAAATGGTAGGATGCACATGTTGCTGTCGATTAAGGATAAAAAGGTGAAAACAAAGATGAACAACATTGTACTTCTCATGAGTGGGAAAGAACTTCTTAATGAGATTAAGAATAAGGAATAAACACAATTTATTGTGGTTAGGAAGCCCAAAATTGTTTTGACAAGTACAAGGATAGATGATTTACCAAAAGAAATCCAGGAGTTGTTGGGAGAGTTTGTTGATATAGTAGTGGATGAACTACCTTGTTCATTTCCACCTATTAGGAGTATAAGCCATCATATCGATCTTATACCTGGAGTTAGTTTACCGAACAAAGCCACATATAGATTGATGCCGAAGGAAAATGAAGAAGTCAAGAGACAAGTCTAGGACTTAATGGACAAGGGATTGATTCGAGAGAGCTTGAGTCCATGCGTTGTTCGGACAATGCTCAGCACAAAGAAAGATGGATGTTGTAGAATGTGTACAGACTCAAGGGCAATCAATAAGATTACCATCAGATACATGTTTCCATTTCCAAGGATGGACAATTTGATGGATTGCTTAAGTGGAGCAAGGATTTTTTCAAAGATTGATTTGAAAAGCGGGTATCATCAAATTCGAATGAGATAAGGTGATGAATGGAAGATAACATTCAAGACAAATGAGGGATTGTGTGAATAGCTTGTCATGCCATTTGGCTTAACGAATGTGCCCAATACTTTCATGATGTTGATGAATGAAGTCCTGAAGGATTTCATTGGAAAATTCGTCATTGTATATCTTGATGATATATTAATTTTCAGCAGGACAGAAGCAGAGCACTTAAAGCATTTAGCTGCAGTGATGAGAAGATTACAGCAAGAGAAATTGTTGATTAATATGAAGAAATCGTCATTTATGAGGACATAACTCATTTATTTGGTTTTTTTTTATCTCTACGAATGAACTGAAAATGGATCCAGAAAAGATAAAGGCGATTAAGAATTGGCCATCGTCGAAGAGCGTGTTTGAAGTTCGAAGCTTCCATGGTTTGGCTAGATTCCACAAGAAATTCATCCAAAACTTCAGTGGAATTAGCACACCAATGATGCATACAGTGAAGAAAAGATATAAATATTTTCACTGGATAGAAGAAGTAGAGAAAAGTTTCAATCTACTGAAGAAGAAGATCACTGAACAACCAATTCTGGTTTTGCCAGATTTTAGCAAGACATTCCGGGCCAGATGTGACATGAGTGGATTTTCAATTGGAGCAGTCTTGAGCCAAGATGACAGGCCAGTCACATATTTCAGTGAAAAACTGAATGAAGTGAAGATTAAGTACTCCACATATGATAAGGAATTCTACGTAGTCATCCAAGCACTAAATAAATGGAGACACTATTTGGTTCCCAAGGAGTTTGTTTTGTACAATGATAATCACAATTTTCAATTCGTAACTCAACAGGAAAAGTTGAACCAAAAGAATGCTAAATGGGTTGAATACATGCAGAATTTTACTTTTGTGACTAAGCATATTTCTGGAATTGCTAACAAAGTTGTTGATGCTTTGAGCAGGAAATGTTTTCTTATGTAGGAATTCAGAGTCAAGACTTTGGGTTTTGATAACCTCAAAGAAATGTACAGGGATGATCCATACTTCAAGGAGGCATATGAGGCATCTAAGAATCCAATTCTCAGAAAGAGAAGCCAATGGACTAAATACATGATCCAAGATGGATTATTGTTCAAGGGAAATCAACTATGTATTCTGAAATTCTCCATGAGAGAGAATTTGCTGAAGGAAAAACACAGTGGAGGATTGGCCGGACATTTCGGTCATGACAAGACATTCTCAAAGTTGAATGGATCATATTTTTGGCCAGGGATGAGGACATATGTTAAGAAATTTGTGGGCAGATGCAGAATTTGTCAGCACATGAAAGGAAAAAGATAGAATACAGGGTTATATCAACCATTACCCATACCAGAAAGGTCATGGGATGTAGTGAGCATGGATTTTATATTGGGACTGCCAAGGACACAGAGAGGATATGATTCAATATTTGTGGTAGTAGACAGATTTTCAAAGATGGCACATTTCATACCATGCCAGAAAACCAGTGAAGTAACTCATATTGCAAACCTATTTTTCAAGGAAGTTGTCAGACTTCACGTCTTGCTAAAGAGTATCATTTCTGATAGAGATACCAAGTTCGTGGGACATTTCTGGAGGACCTTATGGAAGAAGTTGGGGACAAGTTTGTCTTTTAGCTTAGCATATTATTCTCAAATGGATGGACAGACAAAGGTTGTGAATAGGAGCTTGGGAGATTTGTTAAGAAGCTTAGTGACTGAAAATCACAGTCAATGGGATCACATTCTGCCACAGGCAGAATTCGCTTACAATGATTCACTCAATAGAAGCACATGGCAGAGTCCATTCTGGATTGTATATAGAATACAACCTAGGGGAGTTTTTGAATTGAAAGATGCAGAACAAGCTAAATTTAGAAGTGCTAGTGCAGAGGACTTTGCAGAAGGAATGAAGGAGCTTCACAGCTGAATTAAGGAGTGATTGCAAAGTTCAAGTCAATAATACAAGCGGAGAGCAGATCAACACAAGTGAGAACTTCAATTTGAATTTGGTGATCCGATTCTTGCACATATGAGGAAGGAGAGGTTCCCAAGGGGAACGTATAACAAGATGAAGATGAAAAAGATTAGACTGTGCATGATCATAAGGAAATTTGGGGCAAATGCATATGAGATTGAATTTCCCGATGGGGTCAGAATCTCACCGATATTCAATGTTTTGGATTTGTACCCCTACAGAGTTGATGAAGAAGCAGAAAATGAACAGAAAGAGGTTTAATGGACAAAACAAATGCCTGTAGCTGAAAAGCCACAGATGGAAAGCATAATTGACAAAAGGATTAGCAAAAAGATCAGGAGAAAAGAGTATTTTGAATACTTTGTGAAATGGAAGGGACATCCAGTTGAAGATGCTAGTTGGGAAGATGAAGCAGAAATTCATAAGCATGGATGAACCATGCAAGAGCTCATGAACATGAGTTCATGAAAAATTTAAAGCGAGGGAGTATGATGCAGGAGCATTGTAAGCAGCCAGCCAAGCAAGCATAAAGGCGGAAGATAGATGGAAAATCACAACACACATTTTGCACATTTTGAAATGTTTTGAAAAAAAATTGAGCAGATATTAATGTAGTGGTTAAAGGAAGCATACTTGCATGTTGTAAACAGATCTTGAGCAATTTTCTTTCATCTACCGGATCTAATAGACATTAAGTTTGTTTAATGAAAGTAGGTAGATTTGAATTAAGAGATTAGACAATTTTAGAAGCATACGAGGGAAAACAGATATAGACACCCTCACCCTTGTATTATTGTATCTTTACGATCATTCAAAATTCATAAGCTGTAGAGTTGTAGCAGAGAGATGGAGAGAAGAACCCATGTACATGAGCACTTGAGTTAATATATATAGCTTTGACTCAATATTCATGGTGTTATGATGCTTATTGTTTACATTTGTTGAATGGTAAGTTTACAGTTTTTTTATTCTCTCTATTTATGCATTTGTTTCAATGTTGGGTTGAATGTGTGATTTCATGTTAAGCGTATGAAGTCTGATAGAGGAGAAGAATGAGTTTCAATTGTTTCTCATCTTGAGATTTTCTGCAAGGAGTGCAGTGAAACATCCGCAAGGTGTGCATTGACAAAAGTCTGAATTTTATCTCAGAAAACTCATGAGAGATACCATTGTTCTCATACTAGAAGAAGTGCAGGTAAAGCACAGAGCCGTGCAAGGTGTGCGCAGGCTAGTTGAAGCCTTAGAAGTTATCAACTAAGGTGAAGGTGGAAGGACCATTGTTGCAAAGAGTGCAGAGGGTCGAAGACTCAAATAACCAGAGGCTATTTGAATGTTTTTCGCAAGAAGTGCGAGCAGGGATCCTTTTGGGAAGACTTGAGTTTGCAAGTAAAATTTTAAGACGGATAACACCTTTGAACACTTCAAAGGGAGACAAAGATCGAAACCGTTGCATAGAAATTAAGTTCAGGAGGGATAACATTCATTTGTTGTACAAAAGTCATAGAGGAGTGAATCGGGCGGTCAGAATTCTCCATGGAGAGCTCGCGAAGTCGCGAGGACCGTAGGATCCAGTGGAGCCATATGGATGGTGAGAGGCCTTCATGAAGGAAGTTCGAAGTTGCAAGAATCGTTGGATCTTTCAGAGCTATAAGGTGGTTAGGAGTTGGATGAATCCACCACCCTAACATCAAGAATCAACGTGGACTGTTGATCATGATCATTTTGAGCCATCAGATCATTTTACAAACTCGGGGATCGTGAGTTTGGAGGCCAGACAAAAATTCTTGGTTTGTGTGAAGTTTTGAGTTGCGAGGAGTAGGGGAGGAGATCCAGATCGTTGGATCCAAACCCCGGTAGGACCGTTGGATCAGAACCTCCACGTGGTATTGTGTATCACGAACTCGAGGGTTGAAAGGACTTATTTTCGATTGTAGAATTCACAAAGTGTTGAGCGTCGAGGGATCGTATGAACATGTAGTGCACTCGATAGGTGGGGTCGCATAGCTGATAGGTGGCTTAACAAAAAGCACCTAGAGAAAAGGTGGAAGTAGGTAACAGGTGGCGTACATGCATCACCTCGAAAAAGGTCACCCATTGTTGACCTTTCACATCTTAGGGATTCAGAAAAGAGAAGCACGAGAGCTCAACACTCCAACCCGTGAAGCCGCAAGTTGTGAGTAATTCTAGTAACTTAGCCCTAGCTGGTGGTTATGTGTGGAAGGCGCTAACAAGGAGGAACCATACCCGTATCATCATCTCGGGTATTGGAGGTTTGGAAAAGAGGAGTCGAGGGTCTTCGACTCATGAACTTGTGAATTGCAAGTTGTGAAAAGAGCTTGCGCTAAGGCCCGGTTGTGGTCGTATGGTGATGTAAGGCTCACGCCTGGTGTTAAGTTACACAGGGTGGGTTTACATAAAAAAAAACAAAAAAAACATGTGGATTTATTGGGGCCCTTCGCTGTCATTTCCTCCACCAAAAAACCATTTGTTTGAGTATCTATGGAACTAGGGTTTTTCTCAGTGCTTATTACATATGGATGACAATTTAACACCTTGTTAGGCTAGACATGGAAAGAAAAGTGAAGGCAAGGCATAGCATGGCATGTAAAGGCATGGTATGGGATGGCATGTTATTTAAAGGAAAGGCATGACATGGCATGGCAAGGCAAGGCATGACATGAAATGGCAAGGCAAGGCAAGGAAAGGAAAGGCAAGGCAATGCGTGGCATGGTATGGGAAGGCATGGCATGGAAATGAAAGGCATGGCATGGAAAGGAAAATTAAGGAAAGGCAAGGAAAGGCATGGCATGGAAAGTGAAGGAATGACAAGGCAAGGAAAGTGAAGGAAATGCAAGGTAAGTGAAGTAAAGGTAGGTGAAGGTAAGGAAAGATAAGGCAAGGGATGGAAAGGAAAGACATGGCATCACATGGAATGGAAAGGAATGGCATGGGAAGGCATGGCATGGAAAGTTAAGATAGGGAAAGACAATTGAAGGCATGAAAAGTGAAGGAAAATCAATTGAAATCAAGGCATGGGAAGGAAAAGCATGGCATGACAAGGAAAGGCATGGCATGGCATGACAAGGAAAGGCATGACAAAAAAAGGCAAGGCATGGAAAGGCAAGGCATGGGAAGGAATGGCATGGAAAGGTAAGTGAAGTAAAGGAAAGGAAAGGTATGGCATGGAAAGTTAAGGCAAGGAAAGCGAAGGCAAGGAAAGGAAAGGAAAGTGAAGGAAAGGCAAGGAGATCCAAGGCATGGAAAGGAAAGGCATGGAATTGAATGACATGGCAAGGAAAGGAATGGGAAGGCATGGCATGGCAAGTGAATGCAAGGCAAGTTAAGGAAAGGTAAGTGAAATCAAGGAAAGGCATGGCAATGCAAGGCATGGGAAGGTGAGGCAAGGAAAGTCAAGGCATATAAAGGCAAGGAAATTCAAGGCATGGAAAGGCATGGCATGAAATGGAATGGAAATTCAAGGCATGAGAAGGTATGACATGGAAATTTAAGGCGATACAAGTGAAGGAAACACAAGGCAAGTGAAGGAAAGGAAATTGAAAGCAAGGCATGGCAAGGCATGGAAAGGCAAGGCATGGAAAGGAAAGACAAGGCAAGGCATGGGAAGGAAATGCAATGCATGGCATGGCATGGCAATGCAAGGAATGGGAAGGAATAGCATGGAAAGAAATGAATGGCAAGGAAAGGCAAGGCAAGGCATGAATGTAAAGGAAGAAACTAATGTCAAGTAAAGGCAAGGCATGAATGACAAGGCAAGGCTGGGCAAGTGAAGGAAAGGAAATTCAAGTGAAGGCATGGAAATACATGGCATGGAATGGAATGGAAAGGAATGGTATGGAAAGTCATGGAATGGAAAGGTATGGAAAGGCAAGCCATGGCATGTAAAGGCAAGGAAAGGAATGCCAAGGAATGGAAAGGAAAGGAATGAATGATAAGGCATGGCAAGGAAAGGAATGAATGGCAAGGCAAGGAATGAATCACAAGGAAAGGAAAGGAAAGTGAAGGGAAGGAAAGGAAAGTGAATGCATGGCATGTCATGGCATGGAAAGACATGGCAAGGAAAGGCATGGCATGGAAAGGCATGGAAAGGCAAGGAAAGGCATGGAAAGGCAATGTAAGGCATGTCAAGGAAAGGCATGGGAAGGAATGGAATGGAAAGTAAAGGAATAGAAAGGTATGAATAGAAAGGCAAGGAAAGACAAGGCATGATTGGAAAGGCAAGGAAAGGAAATACATGGAAAAGAAAGGCATGGAATGGGTATATTTTAAGGTAGGGTATATTTTAACAATATTACAAATATTTTAACAGTAGTCAAAATGAAGCCAAAATTATTCAATTTACATACCTAGATGGTCATTCAAGTAGACCATTAGGATCACTTCTAATACTAACATTTTCCATTAAATTCTCATGCTCAGAGAAAGGCAAGAAGTATCGTACCTTTGATGAGTTCTTTCTTGGTATTTTTGTAGTTGGAGGATTGTACCAATAACCAAGATTGTAAAGTGGTATACGAATTTACCTAGTTTATAATCTTGAAATACATAACCAACTTTATTTCATGTTCTTTAATCATGTGTCAAATATTGTCCTTCAATAACCATTGACCCAATTAGAAATTCAATGCCTTCAGAGTCTATTACAGATTGCATGGGGGTATGATTTCCCTCTGAGAATTATGCCATCCAATAATCAGTTCCCCATTCATTATCTCTTGGGTAAACCAATATGTATATATGCCCTGCAAAAAATGGAGTGTCAAAATGTGAGTCCACTTAATGACCAAAGAATGAAACATTAATTCTAGTTATTCAAAATTTAACCATTGCATTCAACGAACTTGGTAGTATGAGATCCGAGACATGATCATAAGATGGTAAAATACTTGATTGTTCCTCCAATTGGGATAATTCCATAGTTATAAATTGACCAATGGGGAGTGATACATGATCCCATCTATCAACCCAATCTGTTATTCACAATCGTCCCATTCATTACTACTACATGGACCACAAAAGCAAGAGAGTTTTCTCGTCCATATTTCAACTATTGAATTGTATGATGTTCTAAATAAATGGAATCCATGAGTTCCCTAAATTGTTTTTCATTCATACCACTGTGATCGATATACATCGACCACCTCCCAAAAATATCTATGTATGTGTCCTTTCTTGTGTGATTTGTCTTCACAGGTTCTTGTTCCCTCTCCCATTACTGAAGAACACCATTCAACAATGGATTTTGCATCTTGGATGAGGGAAGTAGTAGTAAAATTCATGTATTTCTTGCGTAATTCACTTTTTATGCATGCACCTACTCCATCATGCTCCTCTTTCCCATTCCTGGACTCAAAATAGTTCCAAATGTGTGGTACCTTTAGTTTTTTTTTGCAACATACAAAACCATTGAAATACACAAGAATTGTTTAATTGGAATGCACAATCATCTAACCAAATCCAATGTTGATCGATCTATATGTTCTTCTCCTTAAGGTGATTATAGAACAAATTAAAATAATGTTGTATGTAGGCTAAGTCACGGCATTAAATATCACTTATGTAGAAGTGATATTCTTTCAATATAACTTTGTTTTGTTCATTACTATCCAATCCATGCATGTTTGTGATATGTACCATAATGTTGACCTACTATGAGTGATAATGTTGGATTTCAATCTCATTTTTCAGTTGAAGGGTGTAGTTCTCAGAAAAATCAACCATTGATAACACAATACCAACATGAAATGTATCTCTTCATATTATAAAATGTTCATCCTACCATCGATCCACATGGACATGTTGAACATAATGTCGTGCCTTTTCGATGAAGAACTTCATGATGTCACAAACACGTACTTGGGAAGTAACCAATTGTGTTTTTTTTCTTTCTTGTCCTCCATCAATATCATGTCACATATTTAAAGATTTGCAAGGCAACCTCCTTCCTACCCAATTCATACTCATCTCTTACATGGATGCACTTGCTCAGTAATGTCATTCCACCGCACCTGGGGAATGTCCCATCTAAGCATGTTTTTTGATAAAATGTAAAACCATATGGCCTTGTACAAAAGATGTTGTGAATAAAGTCTCTAGATGACGACAATATAATTGGGCATTCTTGCAAAAGTGTGTTATGAAAAAGAAGAAAAATATGTATATATGTGTGTGTGTGTGACAATAATAACCATACTCAATGTGATATTGACAACAATACATGTTACAAATTGTGTTTATTCGAACATACCAAGGCTTTCATTTATGGAAAGATCTATGGTCTAGGTTAAGTGCATTGTGTACTATTATGCATCTCTCATACAATTATGTCTATGTAATTTAAAGAAAATGTTTGATATGGGTTTCAATATTCCTAGATCCCCTTCTCAATTTTAGTACATCTTTTTGGTTGGAAGAAGGCCTTGTGTTGTCATGCCAAAAATCCTTAACTAGTCCCTTAACTGCTCCAATTAAATTCATGTCAGAACACGGTAGCCTTCCAGTGAAGGCCACAAATCTATTGGGGTACCTATGTTAAGGATATATGATTTATGAGAATACTTTCAAAGGTTTTTGACATTTCATTTCAATATGCGAGAGATTTTTTGTAGAAAATAATGTTTTCTTGTGATCTTGCTAACAATTGACTAGGAGAAGACACATAAGGCTGCATTGCGGTCTTTAGAATGAGACTTCTTACCAATTCTTTGAAAATAATATACAAGGTTTCTAACAATATGATGACTTGTTTCTATATGTTTGATTGTTTTAATGCCTAAAATTCTCCTAACAGAAATCAAACTTCTAGATTTTAATAAATATAAAAAATAATTGACATTTAGCAACATCGGATTTTGGTTCAAAATATTCTTGAATGATTTTAGAAGAGTGATAATGAATAGTATGGTTAGGTAACTTACCTTCAAGTGATTCTAGACCACTTTCATCAACCTGAATGTGTTTAGGAGTTCTTCATCACATAATGCTCAATCTAGGTAGGGATGATGAACCCCTATTCTGGCACTCTTGACCTCCTTGTTGTGGAGTTAACAATGTTGCAGTTGTTCCCCTTCAACCAATGATGTCTAAACTATGGGAGGAGAGTGAACATGGGATTCTATATTTTATGGAATAATTGACTATCCAACAAGAGATTTCACCTCATGACCTTCTTCACCACAATGGTGTACACCAATTTCTTCTCTAATTTCATCCATTGTATAATCATCTCCAAGAAAATACTCCATCATCTGGTCATCCACAAAATGTTGTCTTGATGAGATATTGTTTGGATTTCTCTCTAATGAAATCTTGTGCTTTCCTTCTGGTGATGCAAGAGAAACAATAATGACATCTATTCTCTAGAAATTGGATTTCCCTCTTCTGAAATCCTACACTTTGACATACATAACTTTTTTTTTCTCTTTCTTCTTCTACCTTTTCAATCGTTTTATTTTTTATCGAGGACTTTCTTTCTCGAATCTGGTGGTTACCAATGTTTAAAGATAAAAATTATCTTCCAAACACCCACCACAAATAATGCACAACCAAGTAGAGATATCTTTTTTGGTATTACAAAGAAGACATATCTAATAATTCCAATTCCAATTCCAATTCCAATTCCACTTGGACAAATTTGTCTTCCAATTCCAAGAAGACGCAAGAAGATACAAACAACAATTCCAATTGCACTTGGACAAATTTGTCTTCTAATTCCAAGAAGACACGAGAAGATGCAAACAAGAATTCCAATTACACTTGGAAAAATTTGTCTTCCAATTCCAAGTAGACACAAGACTATACAAACAAGAATTCCAATTGCACTTGGAAAAATTTATCTTCTAATTCCAAGAAGACACAAGAAGATACAAACAAAAATTCCAATTACACTTGGAAAAATGTGTTTCCCAATTCCAAGAAGACACAAGTAGATACAAACAACAATTCAAATTTCACTTGACAATGTTTTCTTCCAAATTTTCCTACAATAGTCTGGAAATAGCACAAAAGTCTCTATGAATCTAACAAGAACACTAAAATAAGTAAAACTTGTCTGTGTGGGTTGTTTTTGTCTGAAGTTATCATAGATTTTTTTCGTCCATGAGATATATGAAGTGGGGTGTGATTGGAACCAAAAAATGTCGAGCAAGAACTTGTGTGCATTCCTATAACGTTTGCACACTAAAGAGCGTGCGCGTTCTAGGAATTCACTTGCATTGTTGATGCGCATAACTGATCAACAACTACAACTCATTCAAGTCATAGGAGCGTGTGTGCGCTCATAATGAAACATATATAGAATTTAATATACACCAAACATATTTATGAATAAATATGTATACGGGTATCGATACAAGTAAGGCCTAAGGGGTTAGGATTGAAAGTGTTTTCAAGGATAGAGAAATGGTTAGAGAACCAAGATGCGGGTGATGTAGGTACAAGGTTTGTACAAAATGTATATGCATAGTTCACTCAAGGCTTGAGTGTATATAGGGTTAAGGATTGAGTATAAGTTATGCCTAGGCTTATATGGAGGTAGTGAGGTCTATTCCATGGTCTATGTCAATCTCTAGGTCAACATATAAATGTAGTTCTATCTCTATGTGGTGGTCTAGGTCATGGTCTATGTCAAGTTCTAGGTCATAATCTAAATATATCTATAGCTCTATGTCGTGGTCTAGGTCATGATATAGGTCTATGTCATGATCTACATCATGGTCATCGTATATTTCTAGGTCATGCTCCAAGTCTTTCCATGTGTAGGTATTGCTATGTCTAGGTTTAGGTATATTTCTAGAGATGTCTAGGTCAAGGCAATTTCTTTCCTTGTGATGTATGGAGGATGGATGTAGAGATATGAAGAAAGAGAGTGTGAGAGGGGGAGAGGGGAAGACAAAGATATTGAGGGATAGGGAGAGGGGGGGTAGAGAGTGAGAGAGTGAGAGTATGGGGGGTCTATGTCATGGTCTATGTCAAGATCTAGGTCATTTTCTAACTCTAGATCTAGATCTATGTCATGGTCTAGGTCATGGTCTATGGAAATATATAGGTCATCATCTAAATATATATCTATCTATGTGTCATGATCTAGGTCTATGTCATGGTCTACATCATGGTCATCTTATAGATATAGGTCATGCTCTAGGTATTTCCATGTCTAGGTCTTGCTATGTATAGATTTACATCTAGGTCATGACATGTCTAGGTCAAGGCTATTCCTTTCCTTGCGATGTAGAGAGGGGAGCTATAGAGAGATGAAGAGAGTGTGAGAGGGGGAGAGAGGAATAAAAATATAGTGAAGGATAGGGATATAGAGAGGGTGGGTAGAGAGTGAGAGAGTGACAGGAAGGGGGGAAAAAGAGGGAATGGGGGTTAGATATATTAAAAGAGAGAAAGGAGAGGAGAGTTGGGGATACCGGGAGCGAGAGAGCAAGGGTTATATGCAATAGGTAAATATACAATGTGATAGAGATGGGTTTTTTGAGAGGTTGATAGGGTGGGAGAGGAAGACCAAGAGGGGGGTTATAGAGAGAGAGGTGGGAGAGAGAATAACAACAAGGAGAAAGAGAAATAGGTGGTATATGTAGGAAACAAAGAGGGTAGAGAGAGTGGGAGGGAGGGACAAAAGAGAAGAGAAAGGAGGAGACTTGGAGGAGGGAGATAGAGATAA
>SNQJ01S0017415.1:159796-173022 GCA_010110895.2 Picea sitchensis
TTTTTCCGTCCAAGAACTATCTTTACACGGGAAACATATAGTTGAGGAGTCAAGCAATCCCACTCATTTTCTTAATGTTTCCTATCATAACAAGTGTTGCATGGCAGCATAGTCCCTGTCGGGTTGAATTGGGAATAAATGAAAAGGGATGGGGGAAAAGTAGTTGGGGAAGATTCAAATTACAGCGCAGATGTGACAAGCAACATGAAGGACAAGTGGTCTCTATGCAAGAAATGACACATGTCATCTACAGTCCCATTTTTTTTTTTGAAACTATGTAATCTATCTTGCTATGTTCAAAATTTTTGTTCTTTCCAGTAGTCCTACTTTTCATGTTTTATATCTTCAACTTTTTATCTATTCAATGTATATTTTGAATTGGTTAGAGTTAAGTAAAATTTCCATAGAGATGTCTGTATATGTGCCAAGTCAAAAAAAACTATATGTAGAGGAGCATAAAAAGATATGCATGAGAAAAAGATAATTCAAATTAAATAAACACAATTTCTTGAATTAGGAGAACATAAATATAAAAGGAGATAAAAAATAGTTTTATTTGGAATATATCAAAAAATAATAGTGTGTTACATATTCTTGGAAATTTAAATGGATTTTTCATATTCCAGTGGACCCAACAAAAAAAGATATGCATGATAAAAAAAATTGAATCAAATAAGTATAGTTGAAGCTAAAAATTTAGAAGCACATAAATATAAAAGGAGATAAAAAATAGTTTTATTTGGAATATATCAAAAAATAATAGTTTGTTACATATTCCTGGAAATTTAAATGCGTTTGTCATAGAGATTGGGATTGGGGATCCCACGGACCATAAGAGAAATATGTACGGTAGAATGTAATACCTGGAAAGAAGAAATTGGAAGGTATCAGTCTCTAGCTAGAGATATCTATTCAGAAAAGGAGGAAAAACTAAATTGATAAACAGAGAAGGATGTGATGAATATAGACTTACAATGATTGTACATATCAGTCATTTTGTTGTTTTCTTTCTTATGGATTTTTTTTTTGGCTTTCGTCGACGGCCTGCTTCAACTCCGTTTCAACGAATTCTTCAATGTAGCTTCTCAAGGGGGCGACGTTGATCTCATTCCAGATTTTTATGTTGAAAAGTTGCTTTTGTAATTCACTTAGATCAATAGAAAGATTACGCAAAGGCTGATCAATGTCTTCATTCTATACCGAATAGCGGACTAGCCAGTTGGCCACATCGTCTTCACCATATTCAACAATGTTGTAAAAATTTTCTAAAGACAACTCCTTAAAAATATGAACTTGTTTATTGAAGGATTTCATGGTTAACGTCAATGAGTTGGAGATTAAATTGGGGTCTTGTAACTCATTGGTCCTTCCAGCTAAGTCTATTTTGGTTAGCTTTGTGAATAATGTTTCTTTCTTTGATATGGTTTGCGCACATGATTGGACAATGAGATACAGGTTCTTCACCTTCTCTTTCCAGCATGCTTCTAATTGAGTGGTTTGGCTTTTGGAGGAGATATCATGTTGTCTTCTTGTCATGTCTGTCATGTTGTTGACATGAAAGTAAAAAGGGACGACTGTTTCCAAATAGAAAATTTCTTCATTTTCTAAATCCATCTATATATGTTCAAGTAAGTTATGTGCCCTCGTTCCCAGGGAAGCCATAGTTTGTGATGTTTCCCAGGCCTCAGTAATCAGTTCCATTCTTTTCTTGATATTATTCTCCACATATCCTCTACACGATGTGAGGATTATGGAGGATCCTTTTAACTTGGCTGTAGGGATGGAAGGCATGGCTATTGCCAAAGGACTAGCAGGCAATGCCATAGGAATCAAAGATGCCTCCAATTCCTTGATCCAATCCTTTAGTCTGGAATTTTTGGCCTCAATGAATCCAATGGAATAATCAAGAGAATATATGGTTTATCTGTGAAGTCTAGATATTTGGGACGACCACATGTTCGCAAGGTCAACCTATGAACAAGATTTTTCTCTATTATTGTTTACATCTCTCTTTTCAATAATTAATTTTTTAGATTCGTTGTCAAAAACAACGCTATGGAATATGAAGGATTCATCTTCGTAAAAAAATTCAATATCAACAATATACATTGGGAGACTATGCTGGATCGCGTCTCCTGACTAATCAAGGTTGTAGAATATGCTATCCAGATCAATGTCAAGTTCCATGTTCTCACTCCCAATTTCGGGTTCTTCTGCCTGACCTACAATTTTTTTTCTCTTCTTCTCCACGGGAAGCTTGTGAGAAATATCAATTTTAGGATGAGGAGGGTTGTTATCTCCTCCTTTGTTTGAAGAACTTTGGGTTTCTTTGTTGCTGTGGTAGCCCGTTGGAGTGATGCGTTTTTACTGTGGTAGTTTTGGTCCTCATGTCTGAAGATGTTCATTGTATGTCCATATAATTGTTGTCCTGTTGGTGCCATTAGTTTATGAGAACACCCGTTTTATCCAGATGATGCTTGAAATGAATAAATGGAGGGGATAAAATAAACCCACGGAAATGTTGGCTCAATGCTTGTGAATGGTAAATCTCTTCGAGCTCTTCACTCATTAATGACAATCTCTATGCGTGTTGGATGATGAGTTGTTAGAAGTAAATCTTAATTATTGCATACTTAGAAGTGCGAATTTGGCGGGTATGACAAAGAATAATCTAGGATTGTAGGTTTCGTGAACGAGCCAAGACAATGACGTGCGAATGAAATTCCATGGTTTTTTAAATTAAAACTCGGAAGGGATAACAAAACCCTCCACAAATCTTGATTTAATGCGTATTAATGGGAGATCTTCTCGAACCTTTTGCTCATCAATGAAAATT
Organism: Picea sitchensis; assembly: GCA_010110895.2. Lineage (NCBI taxonomy): Eukaryota > Viridiplantae > Streptophyta > Pinopsida > Pinales > Pinaceae > Picea > Picea sitchensis. The sequence continues at coordinate 162,633 of SNQJ01S0017415.1, forward strand.
TATACAGTTCCTGCATGATGAGTTGTTAGCATTCAAGGTTACTAATTGCATATTTAGAAACAAGACAAACACACACACACACACACACACACACACACACACACACATACACATTTTTTATTATAAACAAGTGTGAAGTTTACGGAGACGAGGAAGAGTAAGCAAGGAATGGCCAATTATGAAAAGCAGTCGGACGGGCTTAAAAATAGGTTTACAGGAGATAATGAGGAGAGGTGAGTGTTGAATGGTCAAATTTTATGACCCAAAATGTTTAAATGGAAACTGCGTAAAACAGAAGAGGGCATGATGGTGCATTTTAGCGGACGATTTGTATATTTGTGGAATTTTGGGAAAGTGGCTAAGTATGGAATAAGGAAACGATCGGTCGTGATCGTTTTCAGAATTAGGGATTGAAAATTTAATGAATGGGCCAACCTGAGGTCCCACGAATGACATTCCATGGTGCTTGAAATTAACACTCGAAAGGATAATATAACCTTTTAGAAATATTGGTTTAATGCGTATTAATGGGAGATCTCTCCAAATCTTGGTTTAGCATTAAACAATATTTTTTGTTATAGATAAGCCTCTTTTATTATAAACAAGTGGAAGAAAGGAATGGACAAGTTTGAAAAGTGGTCCCACAGGTTTCAAAATAGGGTTATAGGGGATTATCAGAGTAGAGGTGGGGGCCAACGATCAAATTGTATGTGTCGAAAAGTTTAACTACAAAATGCGTAAAAGAGAAGAGTGAAAGAAAGGAATGGCCAAGTATGAAAAGAAGTCAAATGGGTTTCAAAATAGGGTTAAAGGGGATTGTTAGTAGAGGTGAAGGCCGACGTTCAAATTTTATGTATTGGAATTTTGACTGCAAAATGCATAAAAGGGAAGAGTGCATGGTGGGGCAGTTCAATAGCCAATTTGTATATTTGCGGAATTGCGGGTGTTGTTTGCATGTCGCGAAACAATAAAAGGGCAATATTTAGTCCACCTATATAGGAACTCGCAATCAAAAAAGTGGCCAAGTATGGAATGGCATAAGAAACAACGATTAGGAATTAAATATTTCATGAACCCACCAACCCGACGATCCACGAAAGAGATTCATACAAATGGAGAAATACGGAAAGTAGACGGACATGATTAAAAAATGGGGTGACAATAGTTCGACAGGAGATGTGAGGACCCGACAGTCAAATTGTCGTTGTTGAAACTTTTGAGTGTAAACTGTGTAACGGGGAAAAGGGTATGATGTGACAGTCTGGTTGTAAATTTGTATATTGCGGAATTTTGGGTGCTCTTTGGAGGTCACGAAACAATGGAAGTGCGATATGGAATGGGGAAGTGGTTGGTCGGAGTCGCGATATAAAAGCATGAGTGCAAATGTGAATCCATGAGGGAAAAGAGAAATGAGAATTTGGTTAAGTATAGAAAAGGGAAAAGAACAACTAATATATCCCAATATGTAATAGATATCCCATTTCATGATAAGATATTTTATGTAAACTTATTGCATATACTTGGAAAGAAGTGTGAAGTTAGAGGGTACATGAAAAAGTGACTAGGAATTGGAAATTGTCTAAACCCACCAACCTGACGATCCACGAAAGAGATTCCAAGAAATGGAAAAGTGTGGAAAGTGGTTGGAGGATCTTAAAAATTGGGTGACAAGGGTTCCCGAGGAGATGTGAGGCCCTTATGGTCAAATTGTATTTATTGCAACTTTTGAGTGAAAAATATGTAACATGGAAGAGGACATGATTTGGGAGTTTGGAAGTGAATTTGTATATCACGGAAGCCAAGGTGCTATTTGCAAGTCAAGGAATAGTTGAAGTGCAGTCCGCCTATCCCAGAACCAACAAGTAAAAAAAATGTATGCAATAGGTAAACCGTATTCAAATTATACCTAGTATATTATTATTTGTAATAGATATCCCATTACCTGGCAGGATATTCTTTGCATGTTTTTGGACAAATTGTATACGAACAATTACTATGAATGTTTCCTGAGGCATGGTGAGTTGTTAGGATTAAAGCTCAATTCTTGCATAGTTGGAAAAAAATGTGAAGGTGATGGGCATAGGAAACAATGACTAGGAATTGGAGGTGCGAAAGAGACTCCAAGAAATGGCCAAGTATGGAAAGCAGACAAATGGGGTTGAAAATTTGGTGACAATAGTTGCCCAAGAGACATGAGGACCCGAAGGTCAAATTGTATGTCTCAAAACTTTTGGGTGCAAACTTTGTATCACAGAAGAGGGTATGATGTAGGACTCCGACAATGAATTTGTGTATCACGGAAGTTCCAGTGTTGTTTGCAGGTCACAGAACAATAGAAGTGCAATGTAGAGCATGCCTTCCCAAAAATATATGATCTGAAAAGTTGCTAGGTATGGAATGGGAAGCGGTCGGGCGGTGTCGGGATATAAAAGCACAAGTGAATTTTTTTTCGAAAAAATGGCTAAATAACTAGAAAGAGAAAGTAAAGGGGAAAAACAAACGGGAATTTGGTTAAGTATAGAAGAGAGAAAGGAAGGGATAATATATTAAAATCTGTGTATCACGAAATACTTTTGAGTGCAAACTATGTATCACGAAAGAGGGTATGATGTGGGTGTCTAGCAGTGAATTTGTATATCATGGAAGACCGGGTGTTGTTTGCAGGTCACAAAACAATGGAAGTGCAATGTAGAGAGTCGCTGCCTGGAAATCCACAATATGAAAATTTTCTAGGTATGGAATAGAAAGCGATTGGTCAGAGTCGGGATATAAAAGAACGAGTGAAAATGTGAACCCGTGAGCCCGCCAACCCACACAGGTAGACATTTTTGGAAAAATGGATAAATAAACAGAAAGAGAAAGTAAAGGGGAAAAACAAATGGGAATTTGGTTAAATATAGAAGAGGGAAAGGAAGGGCTAATATATTAAAATAAGTAATAGATATTCCATTTCCTCGAAAGATCTTTTCTGTATGTTTCTGGACCTAGCAACATTAAAATTTAGTTATTTCATACTTGAAAGAAGTGAAAAGGTGGTGGGCACGGGAAACAACAATATGCGAATTGGATATTTCGTGAACTGACCAACCCGATGATCAATGAAAGAGATTCAGAGAAATGGCGATGTATGGAAAGAGGACGGACGGGCTTCATAATGGGGTGACAATAGTTCTTGGATATTTCGTTAACCCACAAACCCGACGATCAACAAAAGATATTCCAAGAAATTGGTTTCCTATGAAAAATTTTCCACCAAACCATAAGCATCAAATATAAACACAAAAAAAAAAAAAAAAAAAAAAACTTATATATGTATATATATATATATATATATATATATATATATATATATATATATATTAATCCTATATATTTTATATATATTAATAATATGTTAATATATATGTAACTATATAAATTATGCTCAACCCATTATAATGTTATGAAAGCTGAAGGTTAATATGATCTTAGCTCGGGACTATAAATGCAAAAGTAGTTAAGAGTGATTTGGATAGAAATTTCTCAGGTTATAACTAATCATGTACAATTATTACAGTGGGAGCATAAGAAGATCTAAGAATCTGGGAAGAATCGTAGACGTGAGGACCCGACGGTCAAATTATAGCTCTCAAAAATTTTCAGAGAAAATTGTCTAACGAGACAGAGGGTATGATGCAAGTCCAATTGTAAATTTGTATATCACAGAAGTCTATGTTCTCTTTGGACATTACAGAACAATGGAAGTTCAATCTAGAACGCGCCTACCCAGGAATCTGCGATAAAAAATGTGGCTAGGTATGGAATGGGGAAGCGGTCGGTCAGAGTCGCGATATAAAAGTAGGAGTGCAAATGTGAAGGCATGAGTCTGCCAACCCGTGCAACTAGATATTTTTGGTTATCTAGAAACAAGAATCATGATCTTGTTGCAACATTGTGACTTGGTATTGCTATGTTCTATTTGCATTACAAATAGAATTGAAAGTTGGTTTGAAATTGTCGGAAATTCATTTTGTTTTTCCATAAAACCCTGATGGATCGACACATTGCATTGTCATATAATTGTTAGATGCTCCATTTTAGAATGAATTAACTAAGAAAATACAATATTTAAGAACGACAAGACCACCGAACCATGCCAATGAGAAGAGGTGTTAAATCCAGAAAAGAAGCAACAACCAGGATTGCAAGGAAAATATTTTAATAGTAAATCCATTATTTAACTAAAAAGAATACTGAGCACTGCGTATATATTCTTATAAATTGGACAGATTTATATGGGCCAAAACATTGAACATATATTCCATAAACACAAGCATAATATCTGCAACATGCAGGAGCCATCGAGATTCTCTTCAACATGCACACAAAATTGATTACCATGCCTTTTTTTCAGGAAATCCTTGCAGTCTTCTCCTCAATGGATCTTCTTGTGGTAAAATTGATAGTTCTTAGAAGCTTCCCATGAGGAAGAAGACGAAAAACGTTGTAGGGAAAACGAAATATCCCTTAACTGAAAGTTACGACACACCAAGAAACCGCCTCTCCACATTCGAAAACTTCAGGGACACATGTTGCACATGCAATTCCAGAGGCCCAAATTAGTCCATTATGGGTGGAAGGAGATGACTAGTAGGAATATGCCTTGCACCAGTGGGAGTTATGGTCCTCATTCCTGAATATGTTGATTGTATATCCATAGAACAGGACAATGGTCATGCAATTAAATAGTTTTTTGGCTTTAAATATATTTGTGGGAGAATCAACAGATCATGTTCTTACAGTGAAATACTTCCGCCTAGAACAGACTAATTTGGACCTCTGGAATTCCTACTTTCTAGTTGCAAAGTGGATATTGCGTTCAAGGTCGGTTTCTTTTCTGAAACTCCTTCTTTTGGTGTTGTCAGGACCTTCATCGTTGAGTCGGGAAGTACCACCCGTTATGTTTGATTTCAATTTGTGTGAAGAAGTGGGAACAATCTCTACATTGCCATCATCCATTGTCGTATCATCGTCCATCAGATCATCTTCTTTCGGATCGGAATCCATCGCATCAACCTCTATGCCAACCATCAATGCAACTGGGCAGGTTGTCCGAGAAGGTCGGGTTGCCTTGGAATTATTTTGCTTGAAATATATCTCTCAGTGAACCAATGGACCATCACATTGTTTTCTCCTGGGAGGAGGGATATGAGTAGTAAGAATATGCCCTGGAATAATGGAACCTCTAGCCATCATGCCTGAAGGTGTTTACTGTATCTCGACAGAACTGCTGCCATAATTTAACGAGAATTTCCCTTTTCTCTAGAGGATGTTTGAAATGAAAATTGGGGAGGGATAATATAACCCTCCGCAAATCTTGGTTTAGTGTGTATCAATGGAAGATCAACTCGATCCTTTCTCTGATCAATGACAATCTCCAGGGTTCGCGCATAATGAGTTGTTACCATTCAAGCTTACTAATTGCATATTTAGAAAAAAGTGCGAAGGTGGAGGTGATGGAGAAGAGCGATTAAGAATTAGACATTTCTTAAAGGCACCAACTGAATGACGCACTAAAGAAATTGCATCATTTTTAAAATTAATACTTGGAAAGGATACTACTCTTCTCAGCAAATCTTTGTTTAATTCGTATTAATGAAAAATATTCTCTGGCCTTCCGAACATTAATGACAATCTTAACGGTTCCTCCACAATGAACTACTAGCATAAAATCTTAATAATTTCATATCTATAAAGAAGTACAAAGGTAGCGTGGATGGATAAGATCGACTAAGTATTGTACATTTCGTCCACCTGCCAACCCGCGAAACAGATTCCAAAAAAATCCCAAGTATGGAAAGCGGTCGGTGGGTTACAAAAAAAAAACAAAGGGTCAAAAGATATAGCTAGGAGACGTGAGGGGTCGATGGCCAAATTGTATGTCACAATAACATATTTCGGCCATCAATTTGTATATCACGAAATTTCATGTGTTGTTTGTACGTAGGGGAACAATGGAAGTGCAATGTTGAACAAGCAATTTGTATACTGCAGAACTTTGGGTGTTGTATATAAAAGCATGAGACATTCGGAAAAAGGACACATTCAGAAAAAAAGGACCAAGTAAATAGAAATCGAAAGAAAACAAGATGAAGGGCAATTTTTTTGCTAATTTGTAGATCGCAGAACTCCAGGTGTTGTTTCCAGGTGGCGGAACAATGGAAACACAATGTTGAACCCGCCTACTTAGGAACCTGTGATTTAGAAAGTTTGTTCAATATGAAATGGGGAAGCGATTGGTCATGCTTTTGATATAAAAGTAACAATGGAAATCTAAAGACGTGAATCCACCAACTCCCACACATAGAAATTTTCCGAAAAATGAGTAAGTAACCAGAAAGGGAAAGCAGAGGGAAAAAAGAAAGGGGATGGAAATTTTCAGAAGCAGGAATTGGTGTAAGAAAGCCCTATTAATGGTCTTAATGGTAAGTATCAATTGCATTAAACATGTTAACATGTTCTTCAATCAAGGAATATATATAGCGAGTGATGTTTATAGTTTCTAGGATCTGTTTGTATAAGAGAAGCATCGAAAAGTGACAATAAAATCAATTTTGGGATATTTAAGTAAATATTTTATACTGTTAGCTTCACCACAAATATAACAAAGATGAATTTGAATTTTAATGTCCTCTCATTCATATGATAGTTCCATTATACTTCGCATAGTATCTATTATTTTATTGCAAATTATTCCATGGAATTAATTTTGCTAAGTTCATTGATCAACAAAATGTGCTAAAAACGAGATAAAGGGTAATTTGTTTGCTAACTTGTATATCGTGGAAGTCCGAGTCTTGTTTGTAGGCGACGAAACAATGGAAACACAATGTTGAACCCACCTATCTGGTAACCTGCCGATTCGGGAACCCGCAAACTAAAAATTTTGTTCAATATGAAACGGGAAAGTGGTCGATCGGGTAGGCGATATAAAAGTAAGTGGAAATATAAAAATGTGAATCTGCCAACTTCTGAAAAAAGGAGTAAGTAACCAATCCCGAAAAATGAGTAAGTAGCCAGAAAGGGAAAGCAGAGGGAAAAAATAAAGGGGATGGCAATTTTCAGAAGCGGGAATTGGTGTAAGAAATCCCCATTAATGGTCTTAACAGTAACTATGAGGTGCATTAAACATATTAATAGGTTATTCAATCAAGGAATAGATACAATGAGCGATGTTTATAGTTTCCAGGATCTGTTTGTATAAGAGAAGCGTCGAAAAGTTACGAGAAAATCAATTTTGGGATGTTTAAGTAAATATTTTCTACTATTAGCTTCACCGCAAATATAACAACGACGAATTTTAATTTTAATTTCCTCTCGTTCATATGATAGTTCCATTAGACTTCGCATGAGTATATATTCTTTTATTTCAAATTATTCTAGGGAATTGATTTTGCTAAGTTCATCGATCAAGGAAAAGTGATAAAAACGAGATAAAGGGGAATTTGTTTTCTAATTTGTAGATCATGGAAGTCCGAGTGTTGTTTGCAGATGATGGAAAAATGGAAACACAATGTTGAACCGACCTATCTAGTAACCCACCTATTCGGGAACCCGCGATCCAAAAAGTTTGTTCAATATAAAACGGGGAAGTAGTCGGTCGCGCTGGCCATATAAAAGTAAGTGGAAATCTGAAAATGTGAATCCGCCAACTTCCGAAAAAGGGCATAAGTAACCAGAAATAGAAAGAAAAAGGAAAAAAAAGGGAATGGCACTTTTCGGAAGCAGGAATTGGTGTAATAAATCCCCATTGATGGTCTTAACAGTAACTATGAAGTGCATTAAACATGTGAACAGGTTCTTCAATCAATAAATAGGTAACTATGAAGTGCATTAAACATGTTAACAGTTTCTTCAATCAAGGAATAGATACATCGAGAATTGTTTATAGTTTCCAGGATCTGTTTGTATAAGAGAAGTGTCGAAAAGTTACGAGAAAATCAATTTTGGGATGTTTGAGTAAATATTTTGTATTGTTAGCTTCACAACAAATATAACAACGAAAAATTTGAATTTTAATGTCCTATCGTTCATATGATAGTTCCATTAGACTTCTCATAAGTATATATTATTTTATTTCAAATTATTCTAGGGAATTGATTTTGCTAAGTTCATCGATCAAGGAAAAGTGCTAAAAACGAGATAAAGGGGAATTTGTTTGCTAATTTTCATATCGCGGAAGTCCAGGTTTTGTTTGCAGGCATCAGAACAATGGAAACGCAATGTTGAATCCTCTTGTCCGGTAACCCGCCTATTTGGGAACTTGCGATCCAAAAAGTTTGTTCAATATGAAACGGGGAAGCGGTCGGTCACACTGGAGATATAAAAGTAAGTGGAAATCTGAAAACGTCAATCCACCAACTTCCGAGAAAAGGAGTAAGTAACCAGAAATGGAAAGCAGATGGAAAAAAAAGGGGGGGGATGGCACTTTTCAGAAGTAGGAATTGGTGTAAGAAAGCCCCATTGATTGTCTTAACACTAACTATGAAGTGCATTAAACATGTGAACAAGTTCATTAATCAAGAAATAGATACAATGAGCCATACTTATAGTTTCTAGGATCTGTTTGTATATGAGAAGCGTCGAAAAATCTACAAGGAAATCAATTTTGGGATGTCCTCTCATTGAATTGATATAACAATGACAAAATTGAATTTTAATGCCCTCTCGTTGATATCATAGTTCCATTGGACTTCGCATAGTATATATTATTTTATTTCAAATTATTCAAGAAGATTAATTTTGCTAGGTTCATCGATCAAGGAAAAGTGTTGAAAACGAGATAAAGGGGAATTTTTTTGCTAATTTGTAGATCGCGGAAGTTCGAGTGTTGTTTGCAGGCAGTGAAACGATGGAAACACAATGTTGAACCTGCCTATCTCGGAACCTGAGATCCAAAAAAATTGTTCAATATGAAACTGGGAAGCAAAGGGGACGACAATTTTTAGGTATTATTAATATTTTAGAATGAAGCATACAACCAAGAACCAAGTAAACACCAGACGAGCCTGAAGCAAGATCTCGTAAGGTTACATAGAGCAACATGCATCTACCTCTGCATCAAACAATTTGATATATATAAAAAAACACGTAGTGGAATTGGTTTTGTCTTACATCTGGTACACATTCTCACGAGAAAATAACTGGGGCCATGGGATTTGAACAAAATTCTTCCAATTACAAGATAGCACAAAATCAACAAAACAAAAGATAGCACAAAACTAGTGGAGCTTCGCCACTGCACGCTAGCTATAACCAGATATCAAAATGGGGAACAAGAAATTTGTCGATTACTATTTTTCCATTAAGAAAGATCACTATGGACATTTTCTTCTGATATTTCCATGGTCTATCACTACCAGTTTTAACAATGCCAAATTTCCAATATTATTGGAAATTCCTGATGATTATGCCCATATGAGAAATCTATTTCGACGGTTGAAAGGATGGGGCCGAGTTATTTACAGTTGGATATTTTTTATGGGGTTTGATCTCATGCTCCCCATTTCTAGATTGAACAATCTTATGCGCATGCAATCTCTATAGCGATATCTGAAAATCTCAAGCCAATGTTTCAATCCATGTTGAGTCACTTCTTTTTTCAAATAGGGCATCAAGAAAATCCTATCATGGATATATAGTGAGCACCCAAAAAACGTGCAGCCTCCTCCATCAAATCCACAATCAACTACCTTTTTTTATTTTTTATTTTCACATCGAAACAAATATGCAAAGTTCTTACTGGTAGATGCAAAAAAACATCAAAATAAAAACATTGATTGCATTTGTAATTAGATTCTCAAGTACTTGAGTCCAACGAACATTCATCTGGGTGTTGAAGAAATATTACAGAGACACAGGAGATATTTTTGTTTCCAACCAAAGATTGATATGATTTTTTAATTTTTTTTTCAACCGATATGCAATATTGAATTGTCCTCATTTAAGGTAAATTTTCTATGTATCTTAAAGTCACGCAGCATGTAGACATTGCTTGGATTTTTATGTAGGTATGCTTCATATGAAAATTTTGTTAACCCCGGAAGCACATCTTGTAACATAGGCTTTCTAATTGTACACTGCACAGTTATGTTACCCATGGTTCAGATAGTAGCATTGAGGCAATGTCCATATATGTATGGAAATTTTTCACTTTATCGTAGACAATCGATCGTATCATCACTTATCAAAGCATAAGCATAAGCAAGAGAGTTGCATTTTTCACATACAGGATCAAAGGGGGTTGAGTATGAATTCGCTGCAACCAAAACACCTTCAACCTGGAAACATGAGCATAGTAATTAATATATTGAACAATATAATATACAACTGCACCCCAACCACCCCCCCC
>SNQJ01S0017415.1:179111-193310 GCA_010110895.2 Picea sitchensis
ATAGGGGGGAGATGATATGAGGTACTGTTATGTTGCCCAAATGGGAAACTGGACGGATTGCTTGTGGGAGTTGGGGATTTTCTCAGCTGACTTGAGTGGTAGCTCAGCCTTGGAGGTGAGCTGGGAAGCTAGGTTACTGTCTGGACAGTGTGTGGCCCCTTTGCGGCTCGGGGGGCTAAGGGGGAAGCAGAGTACCCCTAGCATTTGGCTGGGAGGTACCGGTGTAGTCTCTACGGTCGGGGAGCGGGAGCAGCACGGAGCAGGCGCGACACGGAGCGCGGATGACATTGCGGCGGGATATCAGGCAATGGTATGGTCTTTTATTTGGTAGAATAGAGTGCATACTATTTTCTTCGACACTTATGATGTATTATAGTAAGGAGGTTGCTTAAGCTGAAGTATCTCGTTTTTGCATGTTACAATGATGTAATTTCTGGAAAACTTTTGTTGGGGTAAGAAGTTATGAAATATTGGTTCTGGCATTTTGTTGAGTTTTGTATTCTAAGATCAGTTATCCGGAGTTGAGATCTGGCATTCGTTTGGGCGTTTCTGAATGCGTTTGGCCATAAAAAAAAAGGAAAAAAAAAAAACTCTCTGCGATTGTTTCTCTGCCTCGCTGATGTTTTTCTCTGCGTCTCGCGTTACATCTCTGCGTTATTTTTGGATAAAGGATTTTCTCTGCGTGTTGCCATATCCATGTGTTTTTGTTCTGGCACCCCTGCAATTTTCAGATGATTTTAATCCAACTAACCTTAGTTTCGTTGTGTAATTTTGTTCTGCGTTTTCGTTCTGGAACCCCTGCAATTTTAGTTGATTGTCATCCAAAATGAATCTTGGAATCCTTGCGGTTCCAAACTTAAATTTCACTGTGGATAACTATTGAATCCCGACACGCCCAATGTTAATTTTTATAAAAATGGAGTATAAAAAAAAAATCCCTGCATTTCCAGGGTCGAGTTGTTTTTGGAACCGGTTGAATCCCCGGGAAGTCGCACTTTCACTGGCCTTTCGTGCATGTTGGGTCAGAGGCACCGCAAGGATGTGGGGAGGGTTTTTATGTTCTTTTTATCCAAACTGAACCCGTCTTCTGCCACAAACCTCTATTCTTCCCACTCTCCATCCCGAAGGACGCATCTTGGGAAGCCGAAGTATTTTACCTGGGGCGACGAAGTTTTACCTTGTTGCGCCAGTGATTTGTTGGAAGATGTGAAACGATCCCGTCTAACGCATTTCCTTACCCTCTGAACTGTGTTGAAACCCTTGATTTCTCCATGTAACCATGTGGGAACCGTTCCTTCGCCTCTGCACCTGTAAAAGAAAAAAAACACCAAGAACAAAACAAACTACTTAATCTTCGACCCCGCATTGAACCTCTCACCTTCACGCCTCTGCAGAAGGTATGAGCACTTCCCTACATTTGCTGCACGTGCCTTTCCCTCTGCGAATGGTGTGACCAGCTGTCTGAACCGTTACCTCAGCCAGTCGGGTGAATACGACAGCGAGAGGGTTCTTTACGAGGTTGTCAGGACAAATTTACCACCTGTCAGGTTGAGTAGAATATGGGGTCTGTAGTTGCCTATGACAATCCTCGCCACTCCACCTGTCGCCTTGCTATCTGAACAATAACTACACGCGTAACCTTCGTCGGGAGGAAATCTGAGGTTTGGATCACATTAACAACAGGCCTCTCCTGAGGCGCAGAGCTTCTAAAATGTCTTATTTAAATGCATACCCTGTTGAAATTTTACCTCCATTAAAAATTATTCGTATCATCTTTTAATTTTAAAATTTTATCTTTTTTAGTTGGAGTTAAAATGTCGGAATAATGAATCAGAGAACCAATATTATTTCAATTATATCTAATTCGGATTCAAGTGTAGTAGGCTTGTTTAATTAACTCCTTCTGCATTGATTAGCGTATGCCCCCTTACCCTTTCCTTTGCCTTCAGTTTCAGGATAGATACAGTATCCTGAGAGCTCACCTAGAACAATAGATTTTGCCAGTAATGTTAGTGCTCAACGATTAATGTTAATGGACAGCGATTTCATTTAGAATTTACCCCATGCGTGTATCAATGGACAGCTGGTTGCTCCACGAATTACCTGTCAGGCCTGATATAAAAAGTCTGCGTCAATGACAGCTATTAGGTTTCTGGTCGGGCTTACCCTCTTGCCGCCTTTGGGGTAGTGGATGATTACTGATGATTAAGCCTTTAATTCCAATTTACAATCCAGGAATTTCTCGACAGACCGATTACCTACGTATTCAATTGATTTTTATTTCTTATGGTAAACCTAGAATATTTTATTCAATGTTGTAATGAGAAGTCTTTAATTGGTTCAATTTACAATGATAGGAAATTCCCTACAAACCGAATCCCAGTAGGAGTTCCATTGATTTTAAATTATTATGATAAACATTGATTTTTATTTAATTACCATGTTGTAAGGAAAAACCCTTTTAGTTAAATTTGCGATACTATTCGGTTCTAAAAGTAAATGCATGGTTATATATGTCCTTAGGTTGATTATTACACTAAATGTGGTAGTATATTTTCGTATCAGGATTTATACGTTAACATGCTTATGAAATTCTTATTACTGTGCGTGTGCTGAATTGACTACTTAAGCAATGGATTTATACGTCTTTATGTTGATGGTGTTACACTAAATGTGGTAGTATTTGTAACCTGTGTTATAGGTTAACATGGTTATGAAGTTTAATAAAATACACCCTAGCGTGCTAACAGGGGTATGAAATTTAATGTAATACACCCCAGCTCAGGGTGGGCTTGAAACTCAAGTAGCACACAACCCATAACATTAAAGATACCTTCCCAATCTTTAACCACCCCACTTAGTTATACATTTTTATTTTATAAGATTGTTCTTCTTGTCTTCTTATGTTTTTGTTACATAATTGATTATATCCTTATGTTTTCTTAAAGAACTTTACCAATTTCAAATAGCATTAGTTGCATTGTAAAAATAAAAGAGTATGGTGAAAAACCATTGATGCATGACTAAGTACCATTGACCCTTGATTTTTTATTCAATGCATATCCACCCTCAATATCTACTAAGAAGGCCGCTTAGAAAGACAAATTATTGCAAGTACTTCGAAGGCCACATAGAATGACAAATTATTACATATGTTTATTATTAGGGTTTTATTACATATGACAATAAACCTGTGGTTCCTCTATTGCCCTGTTCTTGTAATATAAAATTCAATGTTGCGGGTTATAGTAATTAACTGTTGGTGACTTACAAGAAGTAAGGACATTATTTCTCTTTTACAAAAGTTATGTTTAGCATACCTTGTAATACGGGTATTATTATTCCTAGAATTGATGTTGGTATGTGGAATTGTTAACAAAGGGGGCGAGGTCAGTAAACGGAGTACAACCCGTCATTATGAGCTAGTAAGCCGGTTTTGGCAAACTTTGGTTTTTACATTATACCAAAAAGGGGGATGGAATAACATGTTGTTGATGAAATTTAATGGACAAATTGGTCGGTAATAAAAGGCCAATGGAGTCATATACCAAGCCTCGCCTTAACATGGGAGGGAAGTTGTCTGAGTCCCCTGACTTGCGCCGTCATGGGGGACGGGGTTGCTTATTTAAGTATTGTTGTGCTTTGTTGTTGTGATTTTTATGTTGGGTCTGCTTGTGTCACGCGAGATGTAGACACCTCCATGTTCCTCAGAACCGTCGCCAGCCCTGAGACCTTAAAGGGTTAAAATCAATGGGAACCTGGGCTTGAGCATTGCTTATGTGTCTGGGATGTCCTAACCATTGCAGGGGAGGACGGGCGAGTAGTCAGTTCTACTTATCGTCGTGTGATCGTCGTTTATGCATGCCGATACTTGACGCACATCCTTGTCGGCTTTTATGCTCATCATGTTTGTGTCTTATTCGTCGTTGGGTGGCGACGCGGAGTCGAATGCATTGATTGTTCCCTTGTTCTCGCGTGCACGCACTTTTCAACCACACTCACACAATTTTTTTATTTTTTTTTGCACTAGTTACTAGAGTTGGGTCGTCGTAACGAGGGGGTCCTTACAGGAGTGTTATTACTTTGTATTTTTCCACCAATAATTTTAGTAAAAGGGATGTAATATGAATTCTCTTGAAGGTTTATTTATAAGTGAACAATACTCAGTGTTTGAGATTGTTATATTGATTAATGGGGATTGTTTTGATTGGCGAAATTAGATGGTGATATTTTGTTAGTAAAAATTTAATTTTTTTATATTTATTAATTATTTGTGAATTTTTAATGATTAAGAAAATTAGTCAAATGTGATAATAGATAAAATATTCACATTTTCAAAAATTTTCTATGACATAAATATTCCTCTCTCTATACTTTTCTTCACTTTTATATAATGTATATAATTCTTACTTTTCGATGAACCATCGATTTAATTGGATTGATGAGATCAGATTTCAACTAGGGTAACCCTTTTCCCATGAGTCCATGGCCCAAATCTTTTGTTATGTGATATTTGTAGAACTAGGCTTTTGTTGAGTAACATGCAACAATTTTTGTATTAAAGGGTCATTTTTTTTAAAACCCTGGATCGTGAGCATGTGTACATTGCAATCATGTTGGCCTTGTCCAAACATTTTTGTGGGAGATTTCAACATTTAATTCTACTAATTAGTTATGTTTTTATTCCCTTATCATAAATTCACCATGTGTTCTTGAATGGCTTGAGGAAGTGAGTTCCAATTCACCATAAAATGATAACCATGTCTTGGATTTATGAATTATTGATTCCATTGGACTTGTGACATCATATTACAACTAGGGGCATCAGTATCCCTAGAGTGCATAGCCTAAACCTTGTGTTATTCAATGATTTGTGAAACTAGGGTTTTCCTCAATAACATGTAATGCAAGTTTTTCATTAAATGGTCAATTTTTGAAAATCCTAGATGGAGAGTGTGTAAATAGCATGCTCAAATAAAAATTTCCCAAACAAACTTGTAGGATATTTAAACACCAAGTTTTGATGCTCAAATTGTTTTTTAGGCCACCGACACAAACTTTCCATTTGTCCCTAAATGGATTTAGGAAGTGAGTTACAACTTGCCATAAAATGATAAGTCAGACTTGGATTGATGAACCATAGATTCCATTAGATTCATGACATTTATTCATGGGTAGTTATGGGAATGTTTAACTATCGAGGATTCACCATAAGAACTTCTTCATTGGAAGGACGTGCACTAGATTGCCTCTATAATTTCATCAATACTATAATTAACTCCAATGAAATATATCATCGTATCCTCATCCAGAACAACCTGTCTTGATGAAATAGTCATTGTAGGTTCACTAGATTTCAGAATTGGATTGGCCTATATTGAATTCCTACACATTTCTTGTGATGATGGAGTAGAAGCAATGGTGGCATATGTTATTCTAGAATTTGGATTGGCCTCTTCTAAAAGTCTACATTTTTCCATGCCTAATGTTTCTTTTTTCTTTTGTTTCATTGACCTTTTCACTAGGTTTCACTTTACTTGAAGACTTTATTGATCAATTGTGTCTATTCCCCATGTTCACATGGATTGACAACAAGAAATAGATAAGATGTTCTTTCTGATCACATTAAAATCATAAAAATTGTTTGCAACACTAGTTTTTCATGAAACATGCCAGTTAACCTTAACACAACATAGGATTTTGAAGGAGTTTGAGGTGGGGATTTGTGACTTCTTTTTATTTTATATAATAGGAATGTACACATGTTCTATAATGCATGCATGTCAATAGAGTTCACACATATGCACATTCTTGATACAATGGATTAAAACCTATAGCCTACCATATTTTTCACATAAATATTATCATCCTTAATTCTTAGCCTCTAATACCTAAAAAATATCACCATAAAGGGCCTCTATGGGAATTTTTCCACCTCCAATTAAAAATACGAGAAACATTCATAGGATTTGCATACTAAGAATTGGTATGAAGGTGAGGTATGGTGGTTTAAAACATCGCACATGGCCCTAGATGCCAAGACTTAATTTATGGGTTAAAACCTTTATGATATATTGATATATAGCACTTAGGTCCTTTCTATAACCGAAATTTACTAAAAGTGACCAATCTAAAACCATAAGGAGGTCAGGTGTAGTGGTTTGACACATTGTGTTTGGCCTTGGATGCCTAGAACTATTTTTATGTGCTAAGGCTTGGGTTTCCTTGTCAACCATATCGAGAAATTTAGACCCATACCTAATTCTCAAAACCTTGTTAATACAATAACATCCTTTATTAGAGGCTAAGGATACCCTCAAAGGTCATGTGTGGTGCTTCAAGGAATTATTGATGACCTTGAATGCCTCGAAGCTTCCTTTAGGGCCTAAGGCATGGTATTCTTCTACAAACACATAACGATTTCTCAAAACCACCTAATTGCACTGACGCCCCTAATCATAGGAAAAATATCCCCTTAGGAGACCATGTGTGGTTGTCCAAGGAATAATTTTTGGATTTGGATGGAAAAAGTTTGTATTTAGGGCCTAAGTTTCAAGTTTCCTCCCTAACTATGTCCACATCCCTTATACCCATACCTAGTGTTCAAAAATGCTAATTTGGAGCCTATATCCCTACTTAGAGGCAAAGGATTCCCTCAAGAGATCATTTGTGGTGGTTCAACATGTCATTATTTTCCTTATATGATAAGAAGCTTCCTTTAGGGTCTAAGGCATGGATTTCTTCCAATGTCTATATCCAAAGTTTCAATCACCATACTTAATGATCAAAACTTCATAATGCTAACTATCCCCAACTGGAGACCAAGGCTACCTTATAAAGGTCATTTGTAGCGGTCCATTGTGTCATTCTTGGTCTTAGATGCCTAAAAACTTCCTTAAGTACCTAATGTTGGGGTTTCCTCTCATGATCATGTCAATGCACCAAAGACTCATACCAAGTGCTCAAAATACCTAATGATGCCCATATTCCCACTTGAAGAATAAAGATTCCCTCGAGAGGTCATATATGGTGGTTTGATGCGTTATTCATGAAATTTAATCCCTAAAATATTCTTATAGATTCAAATACCTTAGTTTCCTCCATTAACCAGGTTTAATGCATAGAAACTCATACTTGGTCCTTAAAAGATCCTAATGGTGTCCATATCCCCACTCGAAGGCTAAGGATACCCTCAATAGGTAATGTTTTTTTTTAGGTGAAATTCTTAGTCGCATATCCATAAAATGTTTATTTATTTCCTAAGGCTAGGGTTTCCTTCCCCAACAATGTTCAAGGGACCATGACAAAAATCTAGGCTAAAAATAATTCTAATAGATGCCATATCTCCTATGTCAGGCCAACGATCCCATAGAAGGGTCTTATGTGGTGGATGACGGTCTCACTCATGTTCCTTGAGCTTTATAAGCTACCTTTAAGGCCTAACTCCTGAATTTCTGCCCCTAATCATGGTTAAGGAAATGAGAGTTGTAACTAGAAATCAAAAACCTCTTAATTGTGCCCATATCCCAAATCAAAGGGAGATGACACTCTAAAGATGTTAAATGTGGTGATTCAATGCATTTTTCTTGGAGTTGGATAAAACAAATATTACTTTAGATCCTAAGGCTTGATTCCCTCCCCTGACCATGTCTACCACCCCACAACCCATCCTTGGTTCTCAGAACCTTATAATGGTTTCCATATTGCCACTCAAAGGACATATATCCCATATATAGGTCATGTGTGGTGGTTCAAGGAAAAATAGATGGCTCTTGATCCATAAACGATACTTTTTAGGCCTAATGTTCAAATTTCATCACCTATTCTTATCCCAAGGCTTCAAACCAATACCTAGTTCTCCAAAAACCCTAATGGTGCCAATATGGCCACTTTGGGGAAAATGATACACTTTTGAGGTCATGTGTGTGGGTTCAAGGTATCGGTTATGGTCGTAGATGCACAAAATATTACTTTAAGGCTCGAAGCCTAGTTTCCTCCCACAACGATGTTGAGGACCCCTTGACTTATACTTTGTGCGAAAAAATTGTAATGGTGCACATAACTTGAATTGGAGGAAAAATATCTCCTTGGGAGGTCATGTGTTTTGCTTCAAGATATTGTTATTTGGAATTTATTTATATAATCTCCATTTATGGTCTAAGACCTAGGTTCCTCCCCAACAATGTATAAGACTCTAAGACTCTAAGACCCATAGATAGTGCTCAAAACTTCCTAATATAGTTAATATCCCTACCCAAGGGAAAAGGATATATGCTTTGTAAGTCATCTATTGTGGATCAAGGTGTCATTCTTGAACATGTATGCTTAGAAGCTTCCTTTATGGCATAAGGCCTAAGTTTACTTCTTAGACAATGTATACAACCCAAAGACTCATGTACCTAGTACCAAAAATATCCTAATGGCACCCATATCCCTAATCAAAGTCTAAGATAACCTTGAGATAGATTATGTAGTGGTTCAATGTGTTTTTCATAGACATGCATTACCAAAATATTACTTAAGGGATGGATCACACTATTTCCTCCCATGACCACACCAAAAGCCTCAAGACCCATAATTGGTGCTCAGAATATTCTAACAATGCTCATATCCCTACTTGGAAGACAAGAATTCCCTCATGATGTCCTATGTTGTATTTTTATCCATTTTTGTTTACCTTAAATTCTTAGAATATTCCTTTATGAGCTAAGACCTGATATTTCTCCCCAAATCATGTTTAATGCCCCAATACTCATAGCTAGTGATGAAATCCTCCTAATGTCATTGATATCCCCACTCATAGATAACGGATATCATTGAGAAGTCATATGTGGTTGTTTGAGGTGTTGGTCTTGGCCCTTGATACCTAGAATCTTCCCTTACAACGAGAGGCCCAAGTTTCCCCCCCTAACCATGTAAAGGACCCAAATACCCATACATAATGCTAAAATCCTCATAATGTCATTGATATCCCCATTGTATGTGAAGAATACCCTTAGTGACACCTCAAACCACAACAAGTGACCTCATAAGGGTTTTGGATTAGCCTTCTATTGGGAATATGGGTGCCATTATTATGTTTTCTACAATGATAATGATCCTCAAGATCCAAAGTTACGGAGAAATTTTGATACGATAAAGAATTAGAGTATAAGAGAAAGTTAAGGTACTGTAAGGAGGTAATTAACCATATTATTGAAGATAAAATTTATCTCATTATTTTAACTAGAGTAAGGAATAATATTGGCATTGCTAAAATGACAACAAGCTCTCATTATATCCATAGTGAAATAGGGGAAAATTCCTAAAATGTCTTGGGCTGAAAGAAATTTTATCTTCGTGACACTAAAATGGTTGAAGATGAAAGGAACATTCTCTTAGAATGTCTTTCATAATAATAATAATAATCTGTTTTTAAGGTCAGTACCAAGGCAAACACCAAATTGTTGTATGACACCCCATGTTCAAAGATTTGACTCCTAAAAAATCTAAGGAGATATACACCCATCTTAAATCTCAATTTCAAAATATTTGTTACAATACCAACCTTCTTAACTTTTTAACTCAGAAAAAAATATAGTACTTTAAGAATGTTTATGCTTAAGCTTTACAAACACAAAAATAAAATTTTACAGTAAACAAAATAATTCCTTACCCTTTTTTGAAGCCTCATAAAATAAAATTAATCTTAATAAATGTTAACAACCATCATCATCATTAATATTAAAAACTTTTCACTAATATTATTTTATAAAAATTGATATTATTTTATTTATATTAATACAAAAATCTTCTACTTTAAATAAAAATGATTATATGAATCCAAAACCTTTCATATTATTCATTAAACTTAACAATATTATTAAAAAAACAATAACTTATTCACAAGATGTGTCATCTATATCTTCATGCTCCTAGATTGCTCTAATATTTTGAATCGCGGTAATCAAAATTTTCCATGCCATGTTTCATTCATTCTTTATCACAAAAGTAGGAACTACTATACATATTTCCTTTTCCTTTGTTATATGCAGATATTAGGTATTTAAAAATATCTCAAGCAATGAATTTAGTTGCAAGCATTAAAATAATTAAATTTATAAATAGAAACTAAGGACTCAAAATTCTATCAAATATTTGAAAACATGATAAATACACGATGTTGCATGTTCAAATTTAAAGGGTTTTCTTTTTTATATGCAGATATTAGTATTTGAAAATATCTCAAACAATGAATTTAGTTGCAAGTATTAAAATAATTAAATTTATAAATAAAAATTATGGGCTCAAAATTCTATCAAATATTCAAAAACATGATAAATACATGATGTTGCATGTTCAAATTTAAAGGGAAAGCTGTATGTAAACTTTCAACGATCAAATCATTACTAAAAAAACCTTTCATCTTATAAATAAAAAAATTTAATAAATCAATTTAATATTTAATTTAAATATAATTTTAAAATTAAATTATTATTATTAATTATATTAAAATCAAATTTGATATAAACATTAAATATTTTTTAACATTTTATAACCCTCTTCTTATAAACATGATTTCCATCTGTTATAAACATTTTATAACCCTCTTCCTATAAACATGATTTCCATCTGTTATAAACATTTTATAACCCTCTTCCTATAAACATGATTTCTATCAAAATATATAACGGACTTTCCTCTTTCGATAAACTTCTATAAACCGTCGAAATATATGAGGAAAGTTCAAGTAATTAAGAAGGTAAAAAGTGTCTTTAACAAAAATTATTGATAGTTTTCGCTGGCACAATCCGGCGCTACTTTTTAACAACTCTATTAAACAATAAATTTGGGAAAAATGACTTAAACAAAAAAATTTCAGAGTTTTGGGTGGCACAATCAGTTGCTACTTTTTAAGCCAATAAGCCTCCCCTCTATCTCCCCCTATTGACGATTCCTAGCTTAATCACTCAATTAATCCGTTGCTACTTTTTAAGCCAATAAGCCTCCCCTCCATCTCCCCCTATTGACGATTCCTAGGTTAATCACTCAATTAAAAAAGGTAATTTTATGGTAATACATGATATTTTCTTTTTCTAAATCCATGGATGAGATTGCCAATATTAATTTCCATGCTTTTATGAATGAATGTGTATATTAATCATTATTTAACTTGGTTAATATTTAACTTTTGTCACATATCTTTCACAAATGCAATTGAAATTATTAAAATTTTAATATTTATTTTTTTCACAATTATATAATGTGTAGTTGTTTCACTATCCCAAATCTAAAATTATAATTTAGATAGATTTAGAATTTTATTGGGAACTTCCATGATTCAGATGGTGAGTGTACTAGCAATTGTTTATGCATCGACTATCTATATATCTATTCATGCGTCGTTCTGGGAAGCATATGCATCTTAGAGACTTTTACCACTATTGATGCATCTACTCCAACGTTGTTCTGAGAGGCCTATGCATCTTCAACACTTGTACATTAGGCAATTGCCAATGGGGATGACCCCTCATCATACCTAGTGCATTCATTTATTCCATTTGTGTGTTAGTATTGAATCCTCAACTATAATTTGTGGGAAGGTTGTTGCTATTAGTTGATAAAATAGTGATGTGTAGAACTTAAGAAAAACTAGTATTGTTCAAGTTCAAGAAGAGATAACCATTCACATAACAGAGCATACACAAAAAAACAACTATGGAGCTATTCATCTCTTCTCCACATTCACATAAAACTAAAATTGCAAAACACATGATAAGAGATAATTCTCTAGAACACTCCATCCTTCACCTACCTAATAAATCCAAACTTACATATCTTGTATGTGCATTTAATATGCCTATCTTCTATCAGTTTTGGTCAAACAAGTAATGGTGGAATTGCTCCATTTAACTCTCCTCCTTAATTTCGACCATTACAAAAGTCGACACAAACAATGCCTAAGTGTTGTCTCTGAAATTCAAAAGTATTTCTTCCCAATGGCTTGGTGAAGATATTTGCTAATTTTTCTTTCGAACCACAAAACTATAGCATAATGCTACCATTGTTGACAAGATCGTGGATGCAATGATAGCGAGTGTCTACGTATTTACTTTTATGGTGAAACACATGATTCTTAGATAATGCAATTGATGAAATGTGGTCACAAAATATAGGAATTGGATCCTTTTCTTCATGTGCAAGATCACTGAGAATCCTTCTCAACCAAACTGCATGACATGTTGTTGAAGTTCCTGCCACATATTCTGCTTCTGCTGAAAAAATTGTGATGATGGGTTGTTTCTTAGAAGCCCATGAAATCAAGCCTATACCAAACATAAATGCATACCTAGAAGCACTTTTCCTATCATAAATGCTACCTACAAAGTCACTATCTGTATATCCAAAAAGTGAATCATCTTCTGAAGTAGAATACCAAATTCCATAATCTTGTGTACCTGCAATATACCTCAAAATTCTTTTTCCAACTTTCCAATGAGAGATTTTTGGATTCTCCATAAATTTGGAAATTAAGCTTACTACATACATAATATCTGGTCAATTTGTTGTAAGGTACATGAGGCTTCCTACAAGCCTCTTATATAGAGTATAATCAATTTATGTTCCTTCATCTTGTTTACTTAGTTTTGTACCTATTACAATTGGTGTATCAGTTGGCTTCCATTTGTTCATTTTGAACCTTTTCAAAATATCTATGGCATATTTTTGTTGACAAATAAAAATTCCCTTTTCAGATTGCTCAACTTCAATTCCCAGAAAAAATTTCATCAGACCAAGATTAGATATTTCAAATTCACTTTGCACGGCTACTTTGAATTCATTCAGCAACAAATTTCTTGTATAAATCATTTCATCAACATAGAGACAAACTATCAAAATATTGCCTCTCTGGTCTCTTTTGGTGTAAAGTGTGGGCTCATTGTTTCTCCTATTGAACCCATTGTTGAGCAACTAAGTATCAATGCGACTCTACTAAGATCTTGGAGCTTGCTTCAAACCATACAATGCCTTCTTCAATATGTACACTTTGTACTCTTTACCTTTGATATGAAATCCTGGTGGTTGATCCACATAAACTTATTTCTTTAAAAATCAATTTAGGAAGGTTGATTTAACATCCATTTGATAGACTATCCATTTTTTTTGGGATGCAACTCCCAAAAATGCTATGACAGTATCCAAACGTGCTACTAGAGAAAATGTATATGTTAAGTACCTATACCAGATCTACAAATATACTTTAGAAATAACTAAGAATAAACCATAAACCATTCATTATAACAATGAACACAAGAATATAGAGAAAACCCTTGAGGTAGGGAAACACTATACAATGGATCCTATTATGGAAGGGATCCTCTCTTGTTCACTTGCCTCTTCGAGGGGGCATCCTCTTATTGAGCTACCGCTCTAGATACAACAATTCTCTTTATATCCCATTACATTTCTTGAACCCCTTTATATAGTGCTACCATCACCTAAGAACATTCTAGAGGAGGAATCTTCTAGAAGTAGAACCTTCTAAGAAATCCTCTTACATTTATTATATCTAACTACCCATTTATTATACCTAACTACCATAGTGGGCCTTATTTAATAATATAGTGGACGTAATCCACCTTACATTGAATGTCCTCCACTCTTATCACTATGGGCCCTCTGGTGATCCAGAATCAGATCCAAGAGGCTTCTCAGGTCTAGAAAAGGCTCAAAATGAAAGTTCTCAGAATTGAACGAAACCAATTCCATTGCGATCGGTTCATCGCACTGATTCTGGCCATATATTTACTTTATCAAAAAGACATTGTATGTGAGAGTTATCACACTCTGATCGAATTCCCAAACAACTAAAAAGTTAACAGGTCAACTGGAAAAAGTCAACGATGATGTTAGCATGACATCCTACTGACATCATCATGCTGACATCAATAAAGTGACATGTGGATGCACAAGAAGTAGGGTGACTAGGCAGTGGCAAGGACCAATGAAACATTGACAAGTGGTAGTTGAGGACCAATGAAAGGGCGCCACATGGCCTAGACATGGGCTGCCACGTGACACCCCATCACTAGCTTGAATGGAAAAATTATATTGGAGCTCATGGGGTTCAACCCATTGACCTTGTTGTTCCTGAGTCTGTACTAAGGCTCAAAGTACAGTGTCAAGGCATCCGAAAAGAGGTAAAAGATGTATACAGTA
>SNQJ01S0017415.1:193320-210446 GCA_010110895.2 Picea sitchensis
GAAACTTGGAAAAATCTTTAAGGACAAACATACTTGTGAAAAACGGGCCTTTAGTAAGTGACAAAGGATTACTTATTCAGGCAACAAAAAGCTTTTTTCAGAGTTTTATGGCTTTTGAAGGAAAAACAGGGGCGGCTCCAACAGACCTATTGGTCGAACAAAGCTTTGAGAATTAACCAAATTCCAACGCACCATATTAATACTTGTTTAATATAACCCACTTTATATTAAATAAAGTGTATGCATTGTAAATAATGGTGGGCATAAAAAGGGCTGGGACTAAGCCCCATCCCACGATTTATGTAATACACATGACCACCAGGCATAAAGGGGCGCGGACGCCATTCCTATTAACCACCAGCACGGAGTTAGCACCAACCCCCGGATTCCAAGCATATCCCATAAGACCCAGAGCTATAACTGAAAACTGGGTGCTTGGTTAGGGCTCGGTCCTATACCTTGATGCCACATGACCAGAGATCTCGGGCTAGGGGCCAGCACGCAGCCCTTTGAGTTGGCGCTTGGCCATATGACATGCATGCGACCTCAATCTGGAGCACGTGCCCAACCCTAGGGGCTAATTTTCATATTTTGTTACACAGGTGGGTTTTTTACCATACTATTATGGATTTCTAATTGATTTTTGGCCTGTTAATAGAGAATTTGCCCATTTTTGGGGGATATTGGGCTCTTTTTGAGCCCAGATTTTGGGAGGAAGTTGGGGAATCATAACCAACTTCAGATCTATATAAACCAGGCCTGTTTGAGGCCATGACAGACATTTAGATCAGATTTATGCTGAAGCAAAGCCAAGCCATAGCCATTTTTATGCAGGTAAGTAGTTGAGGAGCAGATCCTTGCAAGCCATTTCTAGGAGCTACACTCAGTCTTTTTCAGTGCCGTCAGTTGTGTTGGATTTCAGAGGTTGATCATAACATAGTGAGACCAGTATGAGATCCATTTGATGTACTTTTGTTGTACTTTGCAAGAATTTAAGAATTAATAAAGAAGCCTCCCCCATTGAGACAAAGGCCAAGAGACGTAGGCAATTTTGTGCCGAACTTTGTTATCACTTCTCTTGTTATGGTTTGTTGTTCTTATTGCTTCAGTTTAGATCTCTATATGAGTTTATGGTAGTGATATAATTCTCTTATATTCATCCTCTTTCATTAGCTTCCTGAATAGTTAATACACACATGCTTAATAACTCAACCACAGTCATTAAAAGATATTTCTGGATCATCTGGGCCTCCCAACTACCTCTCTAGCTACCTTACATTCCATCCCCCTTATGAAAGCATTGTCCTCAATGCTTGATGGACAACCATATACCAGGGTCCCGTGGATAAGTGTGGACCATAGTGTTGAAGTAGACTAGAGAACCAGGGTCCCATTGAGAAATGGTAGTCACCATGCTGAAGTAGTCAAACCACCATTGTAAACCAGGGTCCCATGTCCAATTTCTCATGTGAACCCCACATGGAATATATCGGCACCCAATTACCAACTAAAAATGATGCTCCCAAGACTAACACATATCATGTGGATCCAAATAAGAATATCTATCCACATAGTGGGAGATGATCAAAGATGAATATGGAAGGAACAACTCTAATGTAGAATATGCAGGTTGGACGCTAGTAACTAGCTATTGATGTGGGACATTGATGTTCTCTACAGAAGGTGGAGTAGATTCATCAAATAAAATATGGAAGTGGTTGTCATCCCATAAACGACAACTATCCATATACCAATCATCGCAATCGGCCTCAAAATCATACCAAGCATATATTTCTTGATTATATTCATCCATGAGGTCCGCCATAAGGAGCCTCTCCTAGATGTTATCCAAAGAATCTTGAATACTACGAAAATTATCATTGAAACCATCTACAAAGCCATCAAATCTCTCATTCAATGTGTCAAACAATTGGGCTTTGAATGCTTCAGTAATATGTATAATTTCTTTGAGGGTTTGAAAGGAAATAGACATTTGAGCACCCTATTAATTGTTCATTCTTGCATCCATCATGAAAACCCCCCAAAAATAGAACAATAAGTTACGGCAGAAAATCACGGTTTTTTCTGGAAAAACCCTAAAAAACTATTGAAGTTAAAATGCTCATAACATCACTTATCAGACTCCATTTCAGTTGATTTTGTTTTTGAAATTGGGTGAAATTGTGAGAGGAACTCATATCTGTAATTTGTTTTGGGCAAATTCAGCCTCCTTCTTCTATATAAATAAAAAAAAATTGTGTCGCCGTCCACGGAAAAAACTGCGAAAAATTGCAGATTTTAAAACTTCAATATCTTGACTTCCTAGACTCTGTTTCAGACGATTTGTTTTTTCAACTTGGGTGTTTTTCTGAGAGGAAATAATATCTACAACTGAATTCTGTAAATGTTTCACAAAAATATATTAAAAATTTCTAGAATGTCACAACCCTCTTTTTCCTTCTCCGAAAAAAAAAACTGAAAAAATAAAAAATATTTGCCCACAATGCCTCCCAAGGAAAGTGCTCTGATACCAATTGTTCTTGTATATGATATAATGATTCATATCAAAGGTAAAAAGTACAAAGTGTAAATATTGAAGAATGCATTGTATGGTTTGAAGAAAGCTTCTTGTTATTTGGTTCCTTAGATTTGCTATAGTGGGATCTGAATCATTACTAGATGAAGAAGAAGAGTTGTGTTTTGTTTTTTCTCCTTGGCCTTGTACTTGAAATATTGGAAGTCTTGGTGGAGAATCTTGTTGTCTTGTATCTTCCACCTGCTTATCTTCCTACATAGAAGGAATTTGTTCTACAAGTATTTCACTTGTTTGGTTATCCCAAGATTTATCTCCTTGGAATTTCACATCTTTGCTTACTATAAACTTCTTGGTAATACGATTGTACATTATATATGATTTATACTATTCACTATATCCCACAAATATACATTTTTCACTTCTATTATCAAGTTTTCTCCTCATCTCTTCAGGAACATGAGCATAAGCCACACAACCAAAAGATTTAAAATGAGAAACGCTACATTTCATACCACTCCATGCTTCTTGAGGGAATTGATCTTTCACACTGTTGGTTGGTGTCAGGTTTAAATTATAGACTGAGCATGCCAATGCTTCACCCCATTATTCATTTGACAAGTTCTTGGACTTTAACATACTTTTTTCCATGTTGATTATTGTTTGATTCTTCCTTTTAGCTACTCCATTTGTTGTGAAGTTTATCTTGTGGTAAATTGTCTCTTGATTCCATGTTGCCTACAATATGTTGCAAATTCCTTGGAGTCATACTCACTGGATTGATCTCATATGAGTACTTTGATATACTTCCCACTATGTTTTTTTGTCAAAGATTTAAATTCTCTGAATTTTTCAAATGTCTCTGATTTGTTCTTCAGAAAATACACCCATGTTTTTCTACTAAAATAATCAATGAATGTTAGAAAATAAAAGTTTCCTCCTATTGACTAATTTTGCATTGGACCACAAAGGCATGTATGCACCATTTCAAGGTGTTCCTTTTCTCTATAGGAAGGATGGGGAAAACTATCCCTTTGGTGTTTTGGGGTAAATTCATGAAGGTGGTTAACACTTTTGTGAGAATCGGGTCTCCAAAATTCCTAGCGACTTTTTTTCGGCCGAACTACTAATTTTTTCGGCCAAAAGACAAGTGTTTTCGGCCGAACCTTTAGAAGTCAAATCGAATGGTACTGTGATGACTCCCTTGACTGTCATGTACCATATTAGCTGGACAAATTTTTTTCATCTGGTAACATCTTTTTGGTCGAACGATTTTTTGGCCGAAAGAATATTTCAACCGAAAACTGATTTCATCCAAAAATCCCTGTCGGTCGAAAATGTTTTTATATATCCCATGCACATCGGTCAGTCCACTCTTTTTCGAACTATTGAGATTCTGGTGATGAGATTCATTTGAATGGTTTCGTTGGTTGTTGTTGGTTGGCGTTTGTTGTTGGTTGTCATTGGCGTTGGTTGTTGTTGGCGTTAGTTGTTGCAGGTGTTGGTTGTTGTTGGTGTTCAGGTACCTTTCTCAGTACACCACTCTGGTCTATTAGTTCGGGTACATTTATTAGTACACCACTCTATTCGATTAGTTCAGTTCCTAATATTTGTCATCTCATTCATGAAAATATCATCATTATGTTCACTTCCAAAAATTAGAGTGCCTGCAAACCTGCCTTCAAACAAACATGTAATATTATGAAAACCACCAGTAAAATGACTTAAGTAGTGTATCCCTTTGGAAACAAGCATGCAAAACTTGTCATTGAACCTTAAAGACTCAATTCAGAGACAATAGGTGGCCTTTTCACATATCGACAGTAATAATAGTCTCAGGCGCATTTGAACAATAGCGTAACAAGGCCAACCTATGAACAAGATTTTCCTTTATTATTGTTTACATCTCTCTTTTCAATAATTAATTTTTTAGATTCACTGTAAAAAACAACGCTCTGGAATACGAAGGATTCATCTTCGTAAAAAATTTCGGTATCAACTATGTCCATTGGGAGACTATGCTAGATCGTGTATGTCGACTGATCAAGGTGGCAGAATATGCTATCCATATCAATGTTGAGTTCCATGTTCTCACTCCCAATTTCAGGTTCTTTCGCCTGACCTACAATTTGTTTTCTCTTGTTCTCCACGGGAAGCTTGTGAGAACTATCAATTTTAGGATGAAAAGGGTTGTTATCTCCTCCTCCGTTTGAAGAACTTTGGATTTCTTTGTTGCTGTGGTATCCCGTTGGAGTGATGCTTTGTTATTTTGGTAGTTTTGGTCCTCATGCCCGAAGATTTTCATTGTATGTCCACAGAACTATTGTTAAGTACCAATACCAGATCTACAAATATACTTTAGAAATAACCAAGAATAAACCATAAAACATTCACCATAACAATGAACACAAGAATATAGAGAAAACCCTTGAGGTAGGGAAACACTGTACAATGGATCCTATTATGGAAGGGATCCTCTCCTGTTCACTTGCCTCTTCGACGGGGCATCCTCCTATTGAGTTACCGCTCCAAATACAACAATTCGCTCTATATCCCATTAAATTTCTTGAACCCCTTTATATAGTGCTACCATCACCTAAGAACATTCTAGAGGAGGAATTTTCTAGAAGTAGAACCTTCTAAGAAGTCCTCTTACATTTATTATATCTAACTACCATAGTGGGACTTATTTAATAATATAGTGGATGTAATCCACCTTACATTGAATGGCCTCCACTATTATCACTATGGGCCCTCTAGTGATCCAGAATTAGATCCAAGAGGCTTCTCAGGTCCATAAAAGGCTCAAAAATGAAATTTCTCAAAATCGAACGAAACCAATTTCATTGTGACTGGCTCATCGCACTGATTCCGGCCATATATTTACTTTATCAAAGGGATGTTGTATGCGATAGTTATCGCACTCTGATCGAATTCCCAAATAACTAAAAAGTCAACAGGTCAACTGGCAAAAGTCAATGATGGTGTCAGCATGCCGTCCTGATGATGTCATCATGCTAACATCAACAAAGTGACATGTGGAAGAACAGGTAGCAGGGTGACTGGGCAGTGACAGGGACCAATGCAGCATTGACAAGTGGCGGTTGAGGACCAATGAAAGGGTGCCACGTGGCCCAAACATGGGCTACCATGTGGCACCCCATCACTAGTTTGAATGGAAAAATTATATTGGAGCTAATGGGGTTTGAACCATTGACCTATTGGTCGAAAAAAGATTTGAGAATTAACCAAATTCTAACGCGCCATATTAATACTTTTTTAATATAACCCACTTTATATTAAATAAAGTGTATGCGATGTAAATAATGGTTGGTGGAAAAGGTGCTGGGGCTAAGCCCCAACCCACGATTTATGTAATACACATGACCACCAGGCATAAAGGGGCACAAGTGCCATTCCTATTAACCACCAGTGCGGAGTTAGCACTAGCCCCTAGATTCCAGGCATATCCCATAAGACCCGCGGCTATAACTAAAAATTGGGTGCTTGGTTAGGGTGCGGTCCTATACCTTAATGCCACTTGACAAAAGATCTCGGGCTAGGGGCCAGCACACAGCTCTTTGGGCTAGCGCTTGGCCATATGGCATACATACGACCTCAATATGGAGCGTGCGCCCAACCCTAGGGGCTAATTTTGATGTTTTGTTACACAGGTGGGTTTTTTACCATACTATTATGGATTTTTAATTGATTTTTGGCCTGTTAATAGAGGATTTGCCCATTTTGGGGGGGATATTGGGCTCTTTTTGAGCCCATATTTTGGGAGGAAGTTGGGGAATCATAACCAACTTCAGATCTATATAAACCAGGCCTGTTTGAGGCCATGAAGGACAATAAGTTCATATTTATGATGAAGCAAAGTCAATCCAAAGCCATTTTTATGCAACAAAGTTGTTGAGGAGCAGACGCTTGTGAGCCATTTCTGGGAGCTACACTCAGTCTTTTTCAGTGCCGTCAGTTGTGTTGGATTTATGAGGTCAAGTAGAACACAATGAGACCAGTATGAAATCCATTTGATGTATTTTTTATGTACTTTGAAAGCATTTAAAAATTAATAAAGAAGCCTCCCCCACTGAGACAAAGGCCCGAAGATGTAGGCAATTTTGTGCCGAACTCCGTTATCACTTCTGTTTTTATGGTTTGTTGTTCTTATTGCTTCAGTTCAGATCTGTATATGAGTTTATGGCTGTGATATAATTATTTTATATTCATCCTCTTTCATTAGCTTCCTGAATGGTCAATACACACATACTTAATAACTCAACCATAGTCATTAAAAGATTTTTCTGGATCATCTGCCCCCCCTCCACTACCTCTCTAGCTACCTTACATTCCATCCCCCTTATGAAAGCATTGTCCTCAATGCTTGATGTAGAACCATATTCCAGGGTCCCATGGATAAGTGTGGACCATAGTGTTTAAGTAGACTAGAGAATCAGGGTCCCATTGAGAAATTGTAGTCACCATGCCGAAGTAGTCCAACCACCATTGTAAACTAGGGTTCCATGTCCAATTTCTCATGTGAACCCCACATGGAAGATATTGACACCCAATAACCAACTAAAAATGATGATTCCAATACTGACACCTATCATGTGGATCCAAATAAGAATATCCATCCACATAGTGGGAGATGATCAAAGATGAATATGGAAGGAACAATATTATTGTAGAATATGAAGGTTAGACATTGGTAACTAGCTCTTGATGTGGGACATTGATGTTCTCTACAAAAGGTGGAGTAGATTCATCAAATAAAATATGGAAGTGATTGTCATCCCAGAAACGACAACTATCCATATACCAATCATCGCAATCGGCCTCAAAATAATACCAATCATATATTTCTTGATTATATTCATCCATGAGGTCCACCATAAGAAGCCTCTCCTGCATGTTATCTAAAGAACCTTGAGTACTACGAAAACTATCATTGAAACCATCTACAAAGCCATCAAATATCTCATTCAATGTGTCAAAAAATTGGGCTTTGAATGCTTCAGTAATATGTAGAATTTATTTGAGGGTTTGAGAGGAAATAGCCATCTGAGCACCATATTAACTCTTCATTCCCGCAGTCATCATGAAAAAACCCAAAAAATAAAACAATAAGTTACGACAGAAAATCGCGGTTTTTTCTGGAAAAACCCTAAAAAACTGTTGAAGTTAAAATGCTCATAACATCACTTCCCGGAATCCATTTCGGCTGATGTTTTTTTTGAAATTGGGTGAAATTGTGAGAGGAACTCAGATATATAATTTGTTTGGGCAAATTCGGCCTCCTGCTTCTATATAAATAAATAAAAAATTGTGTCGCCGTCCACGAAAAAAACCCTGAAAAATTGTAGATTTTAAAACTTCAATATTTTGACTTCCCAGACTCCGTTTCAGACGATTTGCTTTTTCAACTTGGGTGTTTTCTGAGAGGAAATAATATCTACAATCGGATTTTGCAAAATTTTCACAGAAATATACTGAAAATTTCTAGAATGTCGTAACCCTCTTTTTTCTTCTCCGAAAAAAAATCTACAAAAATAAAAAATATTTTCCCACAATGACTGCCAAGGAAAGTGCTATGATACCAATTTCTCTTCTATATGATATAATGATTCATATCAAAGTTAAAGAGTACAAAGTGTACATACTGAAGAAGGCATTATATGGTTTGAATCAAGCGTCTTGTTATTTGGTTCCCTAGATTTGCTATAGTGGGATCTCAATCATTACTAGATGAAGAAGAAGAGTTGTGTTTTGTTTTTTCTCCTTGGCCTTGTACTTGAAATATTGGAAGTCTTGGTAGAGAATATTGTTTTCCTGTAGCTTCCACCTGCTTATCTTCCTATATAGAACGGATTTGTTCTACAATTATTTCACTTGTTTGGTTATCCCAAGATTTATCTTCTTGGAATTTCACATCTTTTCTTACTATAAACTTCTAGGTAATAGGATTATACATTCTATATGCTTTATACTATTCACTATATCCCACAAATATACATTTTTCACTTCTGTTATCAAGTTTTCTCCTCATCTCTTCACGAACATGAGAATAAGCCACACAACCAAAAAAATTAAAATGAGAAACGCTAGATTTCATACCACTTCATGCTTCTTGAGGTAATTAATCTTTCACATTGTTGGTTGGTGTCAGGTTTAAATTATAAACTGAGCATGCCAATGCTTCACCCCATTATTCATTTGACAAGTTCTTGGACTTTAACATACTTTTGTCCATATTGATTATTGTCTGATTCTTCCTTTTAGCTACTCCATTCTGTTGTGGAGTGTATCTTGTGGTAAATTGTCTCTTGATTCCATGTTGCCTGCAATATGTTGCAAATTCCTTGGAGTCATACTCACTGCATTGATCTCATATGAGTACTTTGATATACTTCCCACTATGTTTTTTTGTCAAAGATTTAAATTCTCTGAATTTTTTAAATGTCTCTGATTTGTTCTTCAGAAAATACACCCATGCTTTTTTGATAAAATAATCAATTAATGTTAGAAAATAAAAGTTTCCTCCTATTGACTAATTTTCCATTGGACCACAAAGGCATGTATGCACCATTTAGGTGTTCTTTTTCTCTATAGTAAGGATGGGGAAAACTATCCCTTTGGTTTTTTGGGGTAAAATCATGAAGGTGGTTAACACGCTTGTGAGAATCGAGTTTCCAAAATACCTAGCGACTTTTTTTCGGCCGAACTACTATTTTTTTTGGCCGAAAGACAAGTGTTTTCGGCCGAACCTTCAAACGTCAAATCGAATGGTACCGTGATGACTCCCTCGAATGTCATTTACCATATTAGTTGTACATATTTTTTTCATCCGGTAACATCTTTTTGGTCAAACGATTTTTTGGCTGAAAGAATATTTCGACCGAAAATTGATTGTGTCTGAAAATCCTTGTCGGTCGAAAATGTTTTTATATATCCCACGCACATCGGTCAGTCCACTCTTTTCTGAAATGTTGAGAGTCTGGTGATGAGATTCATTTGAATGGTTTTGTTGGTTGTTGTTGGTTGTCGGTGGCATTGGTTGTTGTTGGTGTTAGTTGTTGCAGGTGTTGGCTGTTGTTGGCGTTCGGGTACCTTTCTCAGTACACCACTCTGTTCTATTAGTTAGTGTACCTTTCTTAGTACATCACTCTGCTCTATTAGTTCGGTTCCTAATATTTGTCATCTCATGCATGAAAATATCATCATTATGTTCACTTCCAAAAATTAGAGTGCCTGCAAACCTGCCTTCAAACAAACATGTAATATTATGAAAACCACCAGTAAAATGACTTAATTAGTGTATTTCTTTGGAAACAAGCATGCAAAACTTGTCATTGAACCTTAAATACTCAATTCAAAGACAATAGGTGGCCTTTTCACATATCGACAGTAATAATAGTCTCAAGCACATATGGACAATAACATAACAATGTCAAACAAAGCTAGGTAATTCATAGAGTATAAAGCATGATGAATGAGTCGTCTTCATAGCCTGATTCCAAGATCAAACCCTATGTTCAAAATACAAAATTGGAGATCAAACAATGTGGTAATCCCAAATAAAATGAATGAGATTCCTAGGGTGGTGGGTGGCGTGAAGGATGTATTCATTCCAATTATTCAATGGTGTTATTTGTTGCTTGATAGTCGAGTTAGAGAATCCCTGATAAATCATTCTGACAAATGATGCATAGTTATGGCCCTGTATATGAACCAATGTGTCTCAAATGTTCCTTGTGTGGCTTCTAAGAAACTCACAGATGTTATGTTTTTATGAATGTCGATGAATCCCAAGTGTGAATACCAACCAAAGTAAGAAGCAATTTATGTACCAAGTGTGAAAATACCATGATGCACATAGCCTGATTCTCAGAGAAAAAATCATGATTCAATTTCCCCCTTCCCAGCTCATGTTTATGTACCACAAACTCCCCATTGTACCCATAGAAATGATCCCTTGTCACCCTACCTGGTAGCCATAATTTTCCCTACCTAGTAGACATATTTTTCCCTATCCGGTAGCCGCATGTAAAACTGATAATTTGTACTCATGTTTCCTGGTTGCATATATAAAACTAACCCCTATCATATATCACTTTGTTACTAGTTGTTGCAATTGAAAGAATAAATATACATCTGTTCCAAGGAAAAGGTACATGAGACCAATTGATCGTTGAATTATTTGAGTGCTTGTTGATAGGTTCATAAATATAATGAGTCTAGTGAAAGGTTGTTTCTATTGACCATAAGTCTAAGTTGTGTATATCGTTTATTCTATCTTTCTTATTTATAAGGTCTATCTTGTTTGTTAGGAGTTTCTAGTGATGAGAAAAGAGTATCTTCTATTTCCTTTCCTTTGTCTTATTATTATTTTTGTGTTGGTATTTCTCCTAATATAAGCTAATATATAGAGTATCTTTTTTAATTGATAGATTTGAAGGATTTAGTGAAGAAGGAGTGAGGATATGAGGAATCAAAGTGAATTTGGTTTAGCAATCCTATTAGAAAACCTAGTTTTTTGGTTGCATGAAGGGTTGATGTCTAAGGTTATTGTTCTCGTTGATTTGATCGATGGGTTTTTTCAATGAGATCCATTGTTGTTCCTAATCTAGTCTATGTCGAGTTCTATATAGTTAAGAATATTGGTTTGAGTTCTAGTGGAAGATCCTTATTATCCTTTTCTTTGTGTTGGGGAGGTTCGTACCTCACCCCTATTGTTTATGAGTAATTACTTTTTTCCTGTGATATTGGTATGTTTATTATATAGTGATATATTATTAGTAGTCCCTAAGAATGATCAAAAAATATATTTTTTGTATAAGTAGGGGTTGTAGGAAGATAAGTATGGTAACGTTTATTTTCCTAATCAAACCCTTAGTATAAGGCATGCTGTTGATGGCATGAAGGTGTGTAGTACTGTATCTATTGTTCTTGTTGATTGTTGTTAGTGGTTGTTGGAATGTTGATTAATATAGTTGTTATAGATTAAGGTTATTGTTTCTGATAGACCAAGTCATATCTTCCTTTTCTAGTTCTAGTTTGAGTTGCTAAGGTAGAGTTCTAGTTCTATATTCCTGATTGAGTTCTAGTAGTAATTAGTAAGAATTCAAGAGTATCTTCCTTCTATTGCAAGTAATAGGTTCCAAGTGAGGAGTGAGCAAACAAGAATATAACAGGAGAGTCCTTAGCTTCCTTAATAAATAATGTTTATCAATGTATCGCTAGGTCATGGTGCTTTTATGGGTTAAATCCATATAAAAATCATGTTGTAAGTGAAACATAAGGGTGATAAGTAATATAGCTAAGATGTTTGTTGAATTATGTTAGTGCTAATTGACTATTAATTACTCTAGTTACTAAGTTTCAGAAATCTATTTCTTATTGAGTTACGTTTAATTTATTCCTAATACTTTGAAATACCTTTTTAGGATATTAGGTTAGGATCGATTATTAGAGTGCCCATGCTAAATATTAATTACGTATATAAATAATTATTAGCAACACCCTAGACTTACTTTCTTTCCTAGCATTTTTCAAGCCAAGTAGCTAGCTATTTATGCTTTCTCTATCAGGACTTTTCCATATCTACCTATCTTAGTGTCGTAACATGCTAATTCACCCTGCCTTAGTGAAAAATGACAAGCAAGAAATCCTCAATCTCCTTTTGAAAATTTCATAGGTCATTATTCTAAATCACTTGTTGTGAACCATTCTCTGTAGTGATCTACACTTCACACGATCTCCAAGAAACAAAAATTCCTTCATAGAGATTGGTTTTCCCTAGGTGTTTTGCCTCGGATTTAGCACAAGACATAATTTTTCTACCATTTTCTTCTAGAAACATTTTAGAAGTAGTGGGATTTTTCACCCTCAAAACAATCCAATATCTTCATTTTATGCCAATGTGAATTCAATAGTTCCTTAAAAAAATATATAGGTATGAATTCAATAGTTCCTTCAAAAAATATTTTTCTATTATTAATATAATCATTTTGT
Source organism: Picea sitchensis (assembly GCA_010110895.2). Classification (NCBI taxonomy): domain Eukaryota; kingdom Viridiplantae; phylum Streptophyta; class Pinopsida; order Pinales; family Pinaceae; genus Picea; species Picea sitchensis. The sequence continues at coordinate 205,871 of SNQJ01S0017415.1, forward strand.
ATATGGTACTTTGTGAGATAATATAACTTGGAAATCTCATAAATTAATGTATCACTTAGATAGAGGGAAACCACGTTAAATTCTATGAATAATTTTCTTATATCTTAATTCTGTATCTTAACACTAAGAAAAAACATTGATATACAATTTCATACCTAATTCTTTTAATTTTTTAGCTCCTCTTGTTTACTGGAGTTTTTCTTAGGGTTTGCTTTTTGTATTCATATTTATACAACGATAATAATAGAAAAACCTCGATTCACTCCCATTCCTATAGAATCAGTAAATTATTCTCTTTATTTTCAATGCATAAAATATTCTAATATTCTATCGTTGTATGGTATTTAGAAAACTTACTACTGTATATGGAAATTTCCAAAGTTTAAGATTTTGTGTAACTATACAAAATTGTTTAAGCTTTCCCTTTCTCAGGATTTATAACTAGAATACGTAATTCCATGTTGAGAGATCCATGAGCCATAAAGTGACTATTTAACTTCTAAAGTATACATACATATATATAGATCCAATTATGTAGCATACACACAAATTTTGTAGCTACGTGTAAATCAATAAACCCAACATGAGTAGTAATTGATCAATTAAGATACATCTATATAGATCAGATTCTGTATCTATGTGCAAGTAAATAAACCCAACATGAGTAAGGAGTATTCAAATAAATATACATATCTATAACATTTATGTTGGAAACAAATGGAACAACCACGTTCCACCCAACTGTAGATGCAAAACAACCAAGATTAGTTGTCTTGATCACCACCTAGCCTGACCATGACTCCATAAGGGAAAATTGAGCTTCACTCCTTATCCATTGTCTTTTTTTACATTCCAAAAAATAATTTTCCTAGCACCATTTGTGCTCACACAAAAAATATTTGTTTCCACAACATACTAAGAAACATCATACCTCCCACATATGTTGTATATATTCCATTTCTCTTTTCCTAGGAATTTTTCCCATCCATTTCCCTCTTTGGGAAATTCACAGCTTCACAAATCCCCAATTTTAAGGGTCTCCCATTGATAGAACTCCACTTCCGATACTTGTAGAAATCAACTCTGAGTTAACTCAAACCTGTTCCCCACTGATGAGGTCATAGTCAACTACTTTTAACCTGGTTGTAACATTTAATTTATTAAAAATATATGTCTCAGATATTTTTCCATCAAAAGTGGATAGTTAGTTGGAAAGTCAAACCCTTTCTCAATAGTCATAAAAATAATAATTGCATGCCTTAATAATTTCAAATACGAATTTCCATAAATGGAAATTTATTTTCAAAGAAATAACATCAAAAGAAAATGTTTTAGTAATTGAGGATGTCACATCCTCTCCCCCTTAAGTATATCATTTTCCTTAGTGTTAGTATTTCCCTCAATCAATCATTTGGAATAGAGGTGCATAAGATTTTGTCATTTCATCTTCTAGCTATGAAGTAGCCTCCTTAGGGAAAAAGTGCATCCATTGCACTTTTACCTAGTCGATGGCTCTATTACGAAGTATTGTTTCTTTCCTGTCCATAATGCATAAAGGTTCCACTTGGAACTCTCCTTCCGGTTCCAACTACACCATGTTCCAATCATTAATGTGAGTAGGATCATGGATGTATATTTTAATAATGAAACGGGAAAAACAGTATGAAGTTTTAAATTTGCAGGGAGTGCTAATTGGTATGCCACTTGTCCGATTCTAGTTAAGAATTCGAATGGAACACAAAAACTTGGCGCCAACTTCGAACAATTCTCTAGTTTTAATGAGCTCCTTCTTTCTTTGACCTTAAGGTATACATGTTCTCCAACGTTAAATTCCTGATGTCATCTTTTCAGATCTGCATAGATTTTTTGTCGATTTTGAGAAATCTTTAAACTATGTGGTACATTTTTTACCATATGTTCCATTTCTTGGAACATTTATGATCCAACCATGACTTTATCAATCAAATTATGCCAACTGATCAGGTTTTACATTTCCTTCTATATAAAACTTTGAAGGGACTCATTTTTGTTGATGCTTGATACCCGTTATTGTATGTGAATTCAACTAAGTGTACATATTCTTCCCACTTAGTTGGTTTTGTTCTTACATACATTCATAACATATCTTCGATAATATGATTTGTGCATTCTATTTTCCCATTTGTTTGTGTATGGTAACTTGTGATAATATTCAAATTAGTACCCAAACCTATAAACATTTATTTCCAAAAATTTGAGGTAAATTTAACATCTCTATATGAAATCACCATTTTAGGAACACCATGAAGTCTAAATATTTATTTCATAAAAAATTCAATGATATTAATTTCTTTGTAAGTATATTTCACAGGTATGAAGTGTGAAGACTTACTCAACTTATAAATCACTACCATGATTGAATTTTTTTGTCTTTGAGTCTTAGGAAAACCTGTAATGAAGTTCATTGAAATAATTTCCCATTTCCATTTTGGTATAAGTAGAGCTTGTAAAATATCTGTTGGATGTTGTTGTTCAAGTTTTACTTGTTGACAATCTAATCATTTAGACAAGTATTCAGGTGTTTCATATTTCATATTAGGCCAATAAAACTTTTTTCTTAGGGTTGTTATCATTTTCTGCTATCCTTGATGACCATAATAAGGATTTTTATGCAGATCATTCAGGATTATCAACTTCAATTCAACATAATTTGGTGTATATAATATGTTTTTGAACCTTAGTAGTCCATACTTGTCGATATTGAAATCTGTACAATTCAAAGTTCCCTCATTTTTTTTCAACTGCTCTATTGTTTTGATGTAATCTATATCATTTCTGCTTGCATATTTATTTTTTTCCTCAATATCACTTTTTGTTTTGCTAATAATAACTTCATATAATTCTGTATTCCTTCGACTTAGTGCATCTGTGACATTATTTTCCTTTCCTTTGATGTGTCATAGTTCAAAATTAAACTCGCTTAGAAAGGATAACCACCTTGCCTATGGTGCATCGAGATCCTGTTGACTAAACAGGTGTTTCACACCGTTGTTATCTGTTAATAATAGAAATATTATTCCTATTAAATAATGTCAGCACATTCTTAATGCATGAATTACAACTGCTAATTCCAGATCATGAGTTACATAGTTTCTCTCATGTTCTTTTATTTTGCGAGATTCATAACAAATTATGTGTTCGTCCTGTGATAACACTCCACCTAATCCCTCTTTACTTTCATATACACAAACTGTAAAATATTTATAAGGGTTAGCTACTTTAACAATTGGTGTTGCAGTTAGTAAACCTTTTAATTTATCAAAAATTTCCTGGGATTTTTGAGACCAAATAAATTTCATTCCGTTTTTCTGCAAAGATGTAATAGGAATCCTTTGATAAACCTTCGGTAGTAACCTTTGATCCCCATGAATGACCATATGTCATCTACTTCTTTAGCTATAGGCCATTCCATAATTTCTTTAATCTTTTCAGGCTCTACTACAATACCATCTTCCGATATCACATGTCCCAAATATTGTATCTTTCTTTGATAGAAATCACACTTATCAAACTTAACATATAATTTATTCTCTCTTAGTGTCTGTAATACTATTTTCAAATGGTGCTCGTGTTCTTATTCTTATATTGAATATATTAATATATCATCAATAAAAATCAATATTAATTTATCCAAGTATTAGTTGAATATATTGTTCATCAAACACATAAAAGTTGTTGGTGCGTTAGTAAGTCCAAAAGGGATTAATAAAAATTCATAATCTACATAACATGTTGTAAACATTGTTTTATTTATGTCTTCCTCTTTTATTATGATTTGAGGATAACCAAATCTTAAATCCAGTTTAGAGAGTATCTTCGCTCCTCCAACCTGATCAAATAAATCATTAGGTAGAGGGTATTTGTTTTTAATCGTCATTTTATTCAATTGACAATAATAAATACATAATCTTAGTGTTTCATCTTTCTTTTTGACAAATAATACTGGTTCTCCCCATGGCAAGACACCTGGTCTGATGTATCCTTTATATAACAGTTCATGTAATTGAATTTTTAATTATGTTAACTTAGGGACACTCATCCTGTAAGGTTCCTTTAACACTTGTGCATATCCAGGTAATAGATCAATAGAGAAATATGTTTCTCTCCTAGCAGGTAATTCCAATATTTCTTCCACAAATACATCCTTAACTGAAGAATCGCAAATTATTCTAAACTTGGTTTTCTTTCTTTCTCTAATAGATTTGTCACTTGGATAACACATGTTTTGCTTCCTTTACTAATACACTTTTTAAATTGCATTATTTATATTTGTGTAACTAAAATTGGTTTACTAATTCCTTACACTGTTATTGATATTTCGTTTTCATCTTCTTATACAAATGATTTTTTATAAGAGGAAATGGGATTTTGCACATGTTTTTTGTGCAACAATGTATTCCAACAAACCCTAACGGTGTTTCATTTGGTAACCCTCAATTGCGGATGTAAAATCATGTTATTGTTGCATTTGGTAATACTCTTTGTTGAACAATGTGCTCTCGCAAACCCAACCCTTCATAAAGTAATTCTGTGATCA
>SNQJ01S0017416.1:14233-34465 GCA_010110895.2 Picea sitchensis
CGATCTATATTTCTGGAGAGTTTCAGAGCATTTGGAGGCCTCCTTCAGCAGGGCCAAATTATCTAGGGTTTCAGTCATCTAGTGGGGCACACCATTCAGTGGAGAATTCATATCTACAGAGATTGAGAGGGATCTTGGAGATTTGGTCACCTGGGTTATTCTTACCATCACCCGATATATCATTTGGCATATTTATTAGGGTGATTGGACACTTTTGGTAGCAGGGCCGAGTTATTGAGGGTTTCAGCCTTCTATTGGAGTGTGGCATTCTTCAACTGGAGAGTTTGGCATTCAGATCTGCTTGTATTGATCTTCATTTATCATTCAACCTTTGGAGGCATCTTTTGTATTAGCGGGATATTTTTGTAGCAACTCTTATCTATTGTCTATTTTCTTGGCCATCTGTTAAGCATTCCAGATCGACATCTTCATTGTAGCAGATTTCTCTATTTTATGAATAAAGAAGAATTGAGATGTTTTGGCTTGTCTATCTTATTGCATATGGTTGAGGTATGTTCCATGGTTATCTCTTTCTGTCATTTGTTGCATACACACATATAAACACATCTAAAAGGTATATCAATAAAGTGTTTGACGAAATACCTCACTTTGAAAAAGTTTTAAAAAGACACCAAAACAGTGATGATCCTTGCATAATGTCTTGGAATCATTACAGTATTTCTAGCCTTCAATCTTGTGTCATCTTGGGTAACTTCTCCATAGCATCAAACCTTTAAACCTTTCACCATTTCTCCAATATCCTCTACTATTAAAATCTCAAATATTTGCATCGAACTTTGTCAAAAGTTTCAAAGCTTTACATCAAAATTTTCCAAAGTATCCCATTTGTCTTTGTTCACAATTCCTTGGGCTTTGAAAAGTGTTAGAAACCGTCAAAAATTTATCTTGGTTTATTAAAAATTAATATAAAATAATATTTAATATTATTTTTAAATATGGGTTATTTAAAAAAATTTGCGGGATTTATTATTCAAACCCTAAGTAATATGTGAACCCAAATCTAAGTGATGTAGGAGAATCACCAGCAAAGAGCGAGTGGAGGACAACTTGTTATACGTCAATGTTCATTTCTAAAGGATTTTGAACTTCAAAGGGTTGTGCATTAATGTAATATCTAGAAAGATATATTTTCTTTAATGTTTTTGGGGAATTGTAATACATATCTAGGGTGTTGTTGATATATGTTGGTTGTGGACATTTATTGTAATAAATTATAAGTAGTTGTTAGTATTTAATTCTATAAGATAGCTTAAGGTTGTAGGGGGGGGAACTCAAGAAGACTCCCTCATAGATGTAATATCATTATTCTCATTGTAATGCTAGAGAGTAAGAGAATAACAGTATGAGCAAAGAGTTGTTTTTTTTGAAGACCATCTACATAAGCACTTGAATTAATATAAGAATGCTTTAATCCAATTTCATGGTGTATTATGGTTCATGTATGTATTTATTGAATGGTATATTTACATTTTTCTTTATAGTCTTTATGATGCATTTGTTTCAATGCCATATGTATGAGATTTCATGTTGAATGTATGAAGTCTGTGAGACGAGTATAAGTTTCAATTCTTTATATTCCTGAGAATTCCTGCAAGGAGTGCAGTGAGAGTCTGGAAGGAGTGCGTCAACAGACTCTGAGTTTATCTAAGAAACTGTTATAGGAAAATCCCTCCGCGGACAAGTGGATTTCCAATTGAACCCTAAATCTCTAAGATCAAGAAAGAAAGGTGATAAGTTTGGTCACTGACATCCCTTTAAACCTAGCTAATCCAATAAAATAGAGAAAAGGAAGAAGAATGTACCCTTTTGTCGATGTTTTTCCTTGCCTAGTCCAAATTGAGCCTTGATCCCCAAGCTCTTCAAAAAGTCCTCCAATCCAATAATGACAAAGAAAAAACAAGTTCTTATTCTACCATGATTAATTCAAAACTATATCTATCTATCAAATACAAGTTCATGTAGGCATACACAACTTTGAAACAAACAGGCCAAGCACATGTATTAATGAGATCTAGATAGCAATACTTACAGATCTTTGATGAAGTTGCAATAGCCTCTTCCAGATCTCCTTGTCCAACCCCTTGCTAAAATAATCCAAAATAAAAATGAATAAGATTTACTGATTATCTCGCTTATGAGATCATAAGTTTGATGCCTTCAATGTCCTTATTTTTCACCATGAAGAGGCCTCCTTATATAGGCTTGGGGAGGCCTAACCGCTTTAAAGATTCTTTAGATAGGTTGAGGATATTTCTCCATCAGTTGTGGATCCTCCCTAAGATCCAACCTTGACCTCATATTTGAATCAAACTAACTCCATAGATGAGGGGGATATTTCCTTGATTTTCCTCAACAGCCCAAGATTTCCTCAAACAGCCCAGCGCTCCCTTAGAATGGGGAAAACAGTGTTGCAACGCTCCCCCAAAGGAGGGAAGGGAGAGTTGGAACTCCTTGATAGTGGGTAGGGGAGCAATGGCTTTCAAAAATTACTTTTGAGTGGACTTTTCCATAGTAAAAGCTTTGTACTCTTTGTCATGTGAATTTTCCTTCTTAAACTAGTCTTTGAGGGTGTCTTTGAAATGTCCTTGTAATGTTGTTCGAGATATGCCATAGGAAATATGACTGTATGATGTCTATGACACTTGAGACACTTATGGATAAAATGAGACACTTGTGACACTGATAATGATGACAATAGGTCATCATTGAAATGAGTAATTTTGATGTGTAATAGATTGCCCCCCAAATTGTGAAGTTAGAAGACATGATCACTGAAGTACTTTGTAGACCTTTTAGAGAAAGGGTATGGACTTGAAGAACCTAGTAGAAGTTGCACATAACCATCAAAAAAATATTATGATTTGTTTCAAACCCAAGGCAATCATACCTATGCTTGGGTGGTAAAGACTTGGAAGATATGGCTACCATAAAATACACTGTAGATCCATAATTGTATTAACAAAAAGGTATAGTCACCCAAGATACAATGTGGATATATACTTCCATGAAATGAACTGATCGTAGCCATGAAAAATATACAGTGTATCTACAATATGACAAGACATAGTCACAAACCAATACAAAGTGGATCTATGTGACAATATACCTGTCAATATTCAAGAGAAACCTTGTCTCAACCTGGGCAAAGTATATATTAGAGTGATCACTAAACTTGGGGTCTTCTTATCGGTCATGATGTGGTACGATTCTAACCATGTGAATAGATGTCCTGATGTTGAACATGGAAGAAACCACTTGATTACCGGAAAATGAGGTAAACCGTTAACTGATGCAGGAGCATCGTAAGTAGTCAAGCGAGCGTGGAGGTGAAGGACAGCTGGAAAGCGCAACATGAATTTTTCACATTTTGAAATGTTTCAAAAGTTTAGGGGAGAAAATATTAATGTAATAGTTAGGAAGATGGTGTACTTGAATTTATATCTTGGAGGTTGTAAATATATCTTGAGCGATTGCTCTCATCTGTAAAGCATTAAGGCATTTAAGCCCAGTTAATGAAAGTAGGTAGGTTTGAATTAATATATTAGACAGTTTAGAGAGTAGGAGGGAAAATGGATATCTACACCCTCACCATTGTATTATTAGAGGGATTGTATTATTAGCATAACATAGAAGAGGAGAGCTGCAGAGAGAGAGAGAGCTGTAGAAAATTCCATGTACAAGAGATTTGAATTAATATATGAAGCTTTGAATCAGATTTCATGGTGTTATGATGTTTTTTGTTTATACATGGTGAATGGTATGCTCACATTTGTTTTATTCTCTCTATTATGAAATTTTTTTAATACTGTGTGTAGGTATGATTTCATGTTGAAGGTTTGAAGTCTGAGAGAGAAAGAGAATGAGTTTCAATTGTTTCTCTTCCTGTGTGAGAGAAGTTCCTACAAGGAGTGGAGTGAAACGTTCACAAGGAGTGCATTGATGAAGGTTCAGAGTTTATCTCTGAAAGCTCAGGAGGGATATTGTTGTTCTCATTCCAACATAAGTGCAAGTGAAGCAAAAAATACGTGTAAGGTGTGTGTAGGCTGGTTGAAAGCTTAGAACTTTTCAACCAAGGGAAGAGTTGAAGGACTATTGTTGCCAAGTGCACAGAGTTGAAAGATCAAATACCCTGGAGTATTTGAAAGTTTTCCGCAAGGAGTGCGAGTAGGAACCCTTTTAGAGACTCGAGTTTACAAGTTGAAGCTCAGAAGGGATAACACCTTTGAACACTTTAAAGGGAGACAGAGATTGAAATACTTCAAAGGGAGACGACGGTCGAATTCATCTAGTAGAAGTAAAATTCAGAAGGGAGAACATTGGCTCATTTCACAGGAGCAACAAGCGGTCGAAATTCTCTGTGGATAATTCGTGAAGTCACAAGGATCGTGAGATTCCAGTGAAGCTACAAGAATGATAAGCATTGGATGAATCCACCCTTCAGGAGGTAAGAATAAACATGGACAGTTGATTGTTCTTTGCATAAGCCATCAAATAATTTTGTCATTTCAGGGATCCTGACGATAAGGAGTTGAGCGCAGTGGAACGAAATTCTCGAAGTCGTGAGTTGTGATAGGAATTGGAGTGGAGTTTTGGGATTTCGACACTTCAGGAGCCAGGGGTTTGATAGGAGTCAGTTTCAACTGTAGGAGTTGCGAAGTGGCGAGAGATGAGAGCTCATGTGAATGCATGGCACATCTGTCAGGTGGGGACCGTAAGGGTAACAGGCGGTGTGTACTCGTGCATCGAGGGGTCAACCCATTGCTACCCCATCTCATCTTAGGATTTTTCAAAGGAGGAGCACCAAGGCTCTATACTCCAACTCGTGAGGTTGCGAGTTGCGAGATGTGTGAAAGGGAAGTTAGACTATCGCTGACTATCACATTTTGGGATTTTGTAGGAACAAGAGCACAAGAGCTCAACTCTTCAATCTGTGAGATTGCGAATTGCAAAAGGCGCTTGTGCCAGGGCGAGTCATGGTCATGTAGAGGCGAAGCTCATACCTTGTGCCTATTCACATAAGGGGGTTTCAGAAGGACCTATGGATCGACTCGTTGAAGGCTCTGATAGGGATCCGAAAGAGCCACTTCGGCTCAAGGATATTTGAACTATTCTGTGAGTGGATCTCGGCCTACAGGTTGGGGGGCCTTCTCCACCAAGTGGTATCAGAGAACAGAAAAATAATTTGATTTCTATAGTAGAGAAGAGAGGGACATTTCTCAGCCATGCCACTGAGAAGAAAAGATAGACCAATGCCTAATCCAGTAGTGGAAATGGAAATGCGTGAATTACGTGCCAGGCTTGATGCCATGGAGACATCATAGAGGCGCATAGTCGACACCAAGGATATCAGTGAGGCTGATAGTGAAAATGAAGCTTGACATGAAGGAGAAGAATTCGCAGTCAAAGATGCTGCAGATGAACACCTATTCAGGGTTGTTTCTAGGATAGGTGCTAGAGAAAAAATGGACATTCCAGTATATGAAGGAAACCTATATGTTGAATAGATTCTAGACTAGATTAGAACTATGGATAAATACTTCGACTATGAGGATGTCAAGGAAGATAAGAAGGTCAAACATGCTATCACTAGATTTAAAGGGCATGCAACATTATGGTGGGATGAACTGCAAACTGACAGACGCTGCAAAGGCATGCAAAAAATCAAGAGTTGGGATAGAATGGTTGCGAATATGAAAGCCAAATTCATAGCGAAGGATTATCAAATCACTATGTTTCAGAGGATGCAAAATTTGAGACAGAAGTTGATGTCAGTGAAAGAATACACTGAAGAGCTCTACAAGATAAACATCAGAGCGGGTCATCGGGAAAGTGATGATGAAAAAGTTGTCAGGTACATGAATGATCTAAGATATGACATTCAATATGAGATGAGCATGATGATCATTCGAATTGTAGAAGATGCTTATTAGATGGCTCTAAAAGATGAAGAGAATCTAGGTCGAAAAAAAGGTCAAAGAGGTTGAGGCAGAAGTCAAGCCAGAAGCAAAACAATTACCCAAGATAGAACTCAGAGACCTCAAGAAGAGGGGAAGAAACCTCAAACTCAGCATGAGAGAGGAGGATGCTCACAGAGAGGGAAGTATGCTGATAGAAATACTTTTCCTCGAGCTAGAGGAAGAGGAAGAGGCCGAGGAGGTGAAGTGAAATGTGTTTTCTATGGGAAAAATGAACATAAGTCTTATGAATGTCTAGATAGAAAGAAAGAAGGTGGTGAAACTCACATTGTCAAAGAACAAGGATAGAATGTTGAGGCAGAAGATGCTAAGGGTGGAATATCCTTGATGGTGATGAAAGTTCTCTTAACACCAGAGAAGGAGGTAGAGAACCCATCCCAAAGGAACAGACTATTTTAGACTGCCTGTAAGACAAAAGATAGGGTATGTAAAGTCATCCTGGACAGTGGTAGCACAGAAAATATCGTTTCTACAAAGATGGTAGAAAAGATGGAGCTGGAGACTATCGTACATCCAAGCCCATGCAGAGTTTCATGACTAAAAAAAGGACATCAGGTAAATGTCGCTAAACAATGTTTAGTTGAATTTAAAATAGGGGGATATATGGATGAAATATTATTTGATGTCATTCCCATGGATGTTTTTCATCTATTGCTGGGTAGACCATGGAAATATGACAAGAATGCAGTTCATGATGGGAGAAAGAACACATACACCCTGGAGAAGAATGGGAGAACTCACATGTTGTTGTTGATTAAGGATAAAGAAGTGAAACCAGAAATAAGAAACATTGTACTTCTCATGAGTGGGAAGGAAATTCTTAAGGAGGTTAAGAAGAAGGAAGACACACAATTTATTGTGGTCAGGAAACTTAGAATTGTTTTGACTAGTACAAGAGTGGATGATTTACTAGAAGAAATCCAGGAGTTGATGGAAGAGTTTTCTGATATAGTAGTGGATGAACTACCTTGCTCGTTGCCACCAATCAGGAGTATAAGTCATCACATTGATCTTATACCTGGAGCTAGTTTACCAAACAAATCTGCATACAGGTTGATAGTGCAGGAGAATGAAGAAGTCAAGAGACAAGTCTAGGATTTAATGGACAAAGGATTGGTTAGAGAAAGCTTGAGTCCATGCATTGTTCCAACAGTGCTTAGCCGAAAGAAAGACAAAGGCTGGAGAATGTGTATAGACTCAAGAGCGATCAATAAGATTACCATCATATACATATTTCCATTACCAAGGATGGATGATTTGATGGATTTCTTGAGTGGAGCAAGATTTTTTTCAAAGATTGATTTGAAAAGTGGGTATCATCAAATTCATATGAGAGAAGGTGATGAATGGAAGACAACATTCAAGATGAATGAACGGCTATATGAATGGATTGTCATGTTATTTGGCTTAACAAATGCACCCAGTACTTTCATGAGGCTAATGAACAAAGCCCTAAAGGATTTCATAGGAAAATTCATCATTGTATATCTTGATGATATATTGATTTTCAGCAAAATAGGAGTAGAACACTTGAATCATTTAGCTACAGTGATGAGAAGATTACAGTAAGAGAAGTTGCTGATAAATATGAAGAAATCATCATTTATGAGGATGAAAATCATTTATTTGGGTTTTTTTATCTCTGCAAATGAGTTGAAGATGGATCCTGAAAAGGTGGAAGCGATTAAGAATTGGACATCGCTGAAAAGTGTGTTTGAATTTCGAAGCTTCCATGGTCTAGCTAGTTTGTACAGGAAATTCATCTAAAATTTTAGTGGGATTAGCACACCGATGATGGATATGGTGAAGAAAAGACACAAATCTTTTCATTGGATAGAGGAAGTAGAGAAGAGTTTCAATCTGCTGAAGAAGAAGTTCATAGAGCAACCAATTTTGGTTTTGCCAGATTTCAGCAAGACATTCCAGGTCAAGTGTGACACGAGTGGATCTACAATTGGAGCGGTGTCGAGCTAAGATGATAGACTAGTTGCATACTTCAACGAGAAGCTGAATGAAGTGAAGGTTAAGTACTCAACATATGACAAGGAATTATATGTAGTCATACAAGTGCTGAAGAAATGGAGACATTACTTGGTTCCCAAAGAGTTTGTTTTGTACAATGATAATCACGCTTTTCAATTCGTGACTCAGCAAGAGAAGTTTAAGCAAAAGCATGTTAAATGGGTTGAATTCATGCAGAATTTTACTTTTGTAATTAAGAATATTTCTGGAACTGCTAACAAAGTTGTTTATGCTTTGAGCAGGAAATGTTTGCTTATGCAAGAATTCAGAGTCAAAACTTTGGGTTTTGATAACCTCAAAGAAATGTACAGGGATGACCCATATTTTAAAGAAGCATATGAGGCGTCTGAGAATCCAATTCTAAGGGAAAAAACCCAATGGATTGAATACATGATCTAGGATGGATTGCTATTCAGGGGAAATCAACTATGTATTCCATAATGCTCCATGAGAGATAATTTTCTGGAGGAAAAACACAGTGGAGGATTGGCCAGACAATTTGGTCATGACAAAACGTTCTCAAAGTTGAAGGGCTCATATTTTGGGCTAGGAATGAGGATAGATGTTAAACAATTTGTGGACAAGTGCAGGATTTGTCAGTACACAAAAGGGAGAAGGCAAAACACAGGGTTATACCAGCCATTACCCATACCTGAGAGGCCTTGGGATGCAACGAGCATGGATTTTATATTAAGACTACCAAGAACACAAAGAGGATGTGATCCGATCTTTGTGGTAGTAGACAAATTTTCCAAGATGGCACATTTCATACCATGCCAGAAAACCAATGATGCAACTCATATTGCGAACCTATTTTTCAAAGAGGTTGTGAGACTTCACGGCATGTCAAGGAGTATTGTTTCAGATCGAGATACCAAGTTCATGGGAAATTTTTGGAGGAATTTATGGCAGAAGTTGGGGACAATTTTGTCTTTTATCTCAGCGTATCATCGTCAAACAGATGGGAAGAGAAAAGTTGTGAACAAAAGCTTGGGAGATTTCCTAAGGAGCCTAGTGACTGAACAACACAGTCAATGGGATCACATTCTACCATAGGTAGATTTTTCTTATAATTATTTGATCAATAGAAGCATAGGGCATAGTCTATTCTGAATTATATATGGAATGCAACCGAGGGGAGTTTCTGAATTGAAAGATTCAGAACAAGATGAATTCAGGAGTGCTAGTGCAGAGGACTTTGTAGATGAAATGAAGGAGCTTCACAGTCAAGTCAAGGAGCAATTGTAGACTTCGAATCAAGAATATAAGTGCAGAGTAGATCAACACAGGTAAGAACTTCAATTTAAAGTTGGTGATCTGATTCTGGCACATATAAGGAAGGAAAGGTTACCAAGGGGAACATATAACAAACTAAAGATGAAGAAGATTGAACCATGTAGAGTCATGAAGAGATTTGTCACAAACACATATGAGGTTGAATTACCTAATGGGATCATAATTTCACCGATATTCAATGTTGCGGATTTGTACCCTTATAGAGCTAAAGAAACAAGAACAGAGAATGAACAGACAAAGGTTCAGTGGACCAAACAAATGCCTATAGCTGAAAATCCACAGATGGAAAGAATAAATGACAAGAGAGTTAGCAGGAAGACCAGAAGGAAAGAGTATTTTGAATACTTGGTCAAATGGAGGGGACATCCAATTGAAGATGCCAGATGGGAAGATGAAGTAGAAATTCAAAAGCATGGACAGACCGTGCAAGAGCTCATGAACAAGAGTTCATGAAATTTTTTGAGCGAGGGAGTATGATGCAGGAGCATCATAAGCAATCCAGTGAGTGTGGAGGGGAAGGACAGCTAGAAAGCGCAACACACATTTTTCACGTTTTGAAATGTTTAAAAAGTTTAGGGGAGTGGATATCAATGTAATAGTTAGGAAGATGGTGTACTTGCATTTATATCTTGGAGGTTGTAAACAGATCTTGAGCGATTGTTGTCATCTGTAAAACATTAAGGTATTTAATCCCAGTTAATGAAAGTAGGTAGGTTTGAATTAATAGATTAGACAGTTTAGAGAGTAGGAGGGAAAAAATATATAGACACCCTCACTATTATACTATTAGAGGGATTGTATTATTAAAATAACACAAAAGAGGAGAGATGCAGAGAGAGAGTTGTAGAAAAGTCCATGTACAAGAGCTTTGAATTAATATATGAAGCTTTGAATCAGATTTCATGGTGTTATGATGTTTTCTGTTTATACATGGTGAATGGTATGCTCACAGTTGTTTTATTCTCTCTGTTATGCATTTGTTTTAATACTTTGTGTAGGTATGATTTCATGTTGATGGTTTGAAGTCTGAGAGAGAAAGAGAATGAGTTTCAATTGTTTCTCTTCCTGAGTGAGAGAAGTTCCTGCAAGGAGTGCATTGATGAAGGTTTAGAGTTTATCTCTGAAAGATCAGGAGGGATATCATTGTTCTCATTCCAACAAAAGTGCAAGTGAAGCACAAAAGACATGCAAGGTGTGTGTACGGTGGTTCAAAGATTAGAACTTATCAACCAAGGGGAGAGTTGAAGGACTGTTGTTGCCGAGTGCATAGAGTTGAAAGATCAAATACCCTGGAGTATTTCAGAGTTTTCTACAAGGAGTGAGAGCAGGGAACCTTTTAGAGACTTGAGTTTGTAAGTTGAAGATCAGAAGGGATAACACCTTTGAACACTTCAAAGGGAGACAAATATTGAAATACTTCAAAGGCAGACAAGGGTTGAAGTCATCCAACAGAAGTAAAATTCAGAAGGGAGAACATTGGCTCATTTCACAGGAGCAACGAGTGGTTGAAACTCTCTGTGGAGAATTTACAAAGTCGCAAGGAATGTGGGATTCTAGTGAAGCTGCAAGAAGGATAAGCATTGTATGAATCCACCCTTCAAGAGGTAAGAATCAACGTGGACCATTGATCATGCTTTGCACAAGCCATCATATCATTTCATCATTTTGGGGATCCTAACAATAAGGAGTTTAGTGCAGTGGAATGAAAGTCCCGAAGTCACGAGTTGCGACAGGAATTGGAGTGGAGTTTCGAGATTTCGGCACTTCAGGAGCCCGAGGTTTGAGAGGATTCAGTTTCAACTGTAGGAGTTGCGAAGTGGCAAGAGCCGAAATCTCATGTCTATGTGTGGCACATTTGTCAGGTGGGGACCGCAAGGGTAACATGCGTCATGTACTCGTGCATCAAGGGGTCAACCCATAGTTACCCCATCACATCTTGAGATTTCACAAAGGAGGAGAACCAAGGCGCTATAATACAACTCATGTGGTTGCGAGTTGCGAGAAGTGTGAAAGGGAAGTCAGACTATCGTTGACTATCAAATTCTGGGATTTGGTAGGAATAAGAGCATGAGAGCTCAATGCTTCAATACGCAAGATTGCGAATTGCGAAAGATGCTTGTGCCAGGGCCAGTCGTGGTCATGTAGAGGTGAAGCTCATACCTTGTGCTTGTTCACATAAGGGGGTTTCAGAAGGACCTGTGGATCGACTCGTTGAAGGTTCTGATAGGGATCCGAAAGAGCCACTTTGGCTCAAGGATATTTGAACGATCTTGTGAGTGGATCTCAGCCTGCAGGTTAGGGGGTCTGCTCCACAATTAACAAGTGAGAGGTAAATCACCATTAATGTCAATGATTCCCAAGGTACCCTAGTACATTCTAGCCAATGTGAATAGATAAGCTGAAGTCGACCATTCGTGGAATCATCCGATCAAGGGACAATGATGTAAACCCATTGTTGGAAGCGAGGAGGCTTGCCATTGAGGCATGCAGGTCCCAAGGTACTAACTAGTTTCTAAGTTTAGTTCCCAGATAATGTGTTGAGGTCAACAGGAATAGACTCATCACAGGAGGAACTTGATGTATCCCCCATCAACAACACGAAAATGACATAGACATGTAAATTGGTAGATCAAATGAACATGGACAGACATGGGTATTGAAACAAGAAATTTGTGATGGTTGTCTCTTGAGGAAGATACTTCCCTTGAACACTGTGGCACAATAGCATAAACATGACATGGACCAAAACATGATGATGCAATGGACACTGTGACTTTCATCGACTGACCCAAAGGAGTAAAGAAACTCAGAGGATTGGTTTAGTGCAGAGGTTCAATGGATTAAAATGTATGAAAGGACAAAGTGTTCTATTCAAGGGCGACTGTAAGAGTGTCTGGTGATGTTTTCAAAAACTTCTTGGCTTGCTTCCTTAAATTTTTTCCCCCATCTAGATAGATGAGTACCTCTTTTTAATTTAACGAGCTCAAGGAGGGTAACACATGCTCGATATAACTCACCTTAGGTATGTCCCGCTTCCTTTGTTTAATGAATTGGAAGAAGTAAGGGTTCGGTCCTCTATGGGACCTTCAATGTATGATTGTTTAATGAGTCCAGAGAAGCTAAAATCGGTGATTTTTCATGTTTAGAGAGTCTAAAAAGAACTTAAAGACAACTCCATGGTTGTCCTTTTTCATAATTTTAGTCTCGCGAGGCCAAAAAGAGATAAATTATCACTCGAAAGATGCCCTTTAAAACCTTTTAACGAGTGTGAAAGGAATCAATATCACTCGACAATCTTTTCATGTTTAGAGAGTCTGAAAAGAACTTAAAGATGACTCCAGGGGGTTCATTTTTTGTGTATCCATGCGAGTCCGAAAAAGAGAGAAAATTTTATTCGGTGCATTCTCATGTTTTTTCGAGCATGAGAATGAACTAAGATCATGCTCGTAAATGTGACAAGATAAAAATAAAAAAAAACTTCTCCGCAACCTGCCAATAATGATAAAACTGCACACCATGGTATTAATAATGCCTCCAAAATATTTCCCAAAACCTAAAATAACTATGTGTTACCAAAAAATGAAATTTTGTAATAGTAATATAGTGTAAAAATGTCTTTTAGCAATTCATTTGTGGAAAGATTTTGAGCAATGGAGAAATTGAGATTTGCAGGGTGATTCTTGCATTCGTTGGTGTCAAAACTACAGTCAACTATTTTTGTCATCGTTTGATTAGGTTGGTCCTCTTTTTCTTTCCTTCAATTTGTATGGTTTACATTTTAGTTTTGGGTAATTATTGGGCTTTAAAAATGATGCCATAGGAGGTCTCAAGCGCCGAAAAGGGCTCAATTCTCCCCTAGAATTCTAGGGGGAGTGTTGTCTATTTTTTCAACGCTCCTCCAAATCTAGTGAAACTGCACCAACGCTCTATTGAAGGAGTGAAGGAAGCGCTACCCAAAAATGCCCAAAAACCTCGACACTCTTATAAAAGGCTAGGGGGGGGATTTTGCAAAAATGATAATTCCCTGGTGAGCCTTTTATAGGAGCCTTGGCTCTCTGATGGGAGATTAAAGGGAGCGTTGGCATCATAAAGAAAGAAAAAAATGATTTTTAAAGTTTTTATTTCCCAAAATTTCATCAATGTAACATGACTAATGATTTTTTATTGATGATGATTGTAGGTAAATTCGGTGAAAGTCATGATCGAGTGGAAATAAAGAGAGCATGAGCCCAATGATGTGGCTGCCTTACAAATTCCCCAATTAAGGGATGCATTGAGGAACTCCAGTATCCTAAATTTCTTTAATATGCAAAAGATGAAGAAGGAAATTCTCCTTCTCGAGTACATGATCGGGTTGTGGAACACTGCAAAGAAAGGGGCTCCAAATTGGGAGACAATTTCTTACCATCGAGTTGGAGGATGTGTATTTCCTGACTGAACACTCAAAGAGAGGGGCCCTTGTTATCTTATCTAGACAAAGGGCACTTCCCATGTCAGTAGAAGAGTACTTGGCAAATCATTGTGTCCCAGGATCGAGATTGGTGGGAGGTAGAATTGCAATAAAAGATGTGAGAGATATACCTCTTCGGTCTATTCTATTTGCCATCACAACTTTAGCAAGGAGTACTAGCTCACACTTGGTTTTGAGATCGTAGGTTTCCTATGGTTTGCAATGTTTAAAGCCAACTATGTTTAACTGGAGTGCAACATTCCTTCAAAATGTGAAGGAGCATATTTTGAGATGTTGGATGGAGAAAGAAAATCAGTTTGGATATGGTTCATTTCTGGTCTCATTCTTCCTAGAATGCATTCCTCAGATGCAACCACAGATTGCATTAGAAATACGACCGATGGGTGAACCACATATGGAATGCTGGACAAGTTTGTCTCCGAGGCTGGGAACGGAGTCAGAGTTCATATTTACAGGCGACTTCTTTGCTTGGCTGATACACCAGCTGATTGTTATAGAGGACTTCCCTTTCAATAGAGTGTACTTCTAGGGGAGCATGGACCTAGATCTTCCATATGGAATGTACTGGGATGCGTCAGGTGAGAAACCAAGACAATCTTGTCAATTGTTTTTTAATTTTAAGGTCTATATTGTTTTTTTGGAGTACTTAGAAGAGTTTTTTAACAAACATATTGTTTCATTGCGCAAATAGGGGAGCAACACATCCGGAAGAGATATCGGTACTGGGGTGCAGCGGAGATTCTCAAATAGCAGTATATCATGAGGTAGCGACAGGGAGTCTCCAGGAGGTTGATAGAAACCTCTATAGTCTCACAATGGGTGTCCCTCCTCTTAGGAGGCAAGATGTCCCCTTGCATCTGGAGATACATATAGTGGGATTTCTTGAGGCTATTAACTCTTTACTGAGATGAGTATCTCGTGCAGTAGTGTGATACTCAGAGCACAATGTGATGCAAGAGGACTAGGACCTTTATGATATTTTTTGTATAGTCTATATGATGATGTTATGGGCATGAGAAACCAACATTTTTCCCTTCTATGTATATTTTGATGCAATGAAACATTTTCTATCACGCTGTATATATATACATATCCGATTTTTTATGATGCCAAATGATGTTTGAAAATAATGATTTCTTTTTGTGATGTGTTTAATTTACATGTGATGTATGATTTATTTCCTTTATGAAACCTCATCTATGTGTGCTATACCGATCCATGATGTAATTGGCTAACAAATCCAAAGTTATATTAATTCCTCTTGGTATGTGTCTGTATTCGATAAAATCAAACATTCTTTCAAGACAATGAACTTGTAGATGGAGAAGTAATATGATATGATTGCTCATAGCGTATATTCGATTAAGTTGACAGACCACAAGTTGAGATTCTATCTTAATGATCATACGATATATACCTAGGGAGGAGGCTTCATTTAAAAGTATGATGAAAGCATGATTTTCTTCCATGTTGTTAGTTGTCTATCCTAAGAAAATACTTCCTCAACTCACTAGCTTGCTAGAGTGGTAAATGATCCAAGCTACAGAAGCAATGTTTTAGGTGTGTCAACTAGCGCCATACGCAAAACCGAAAAATATAGGAAAGGAAGATGTCATCTGTGCATGAAAACACAAGACAAAGTATAAGCGGCTAAAGAAAAACTCATTCACGTAAGAGAAAAATACAAACCAAAATAAAAACACAATAGTGTACAAAGCATGTGATGCAGGAGCATCGCCATCACATCAAGCGAGCCAGCGCAGAGCGGAAGGACAGTTGGACGACGCCAACACAAATTTTGAAAACGCCTTGATATTGTTGCACAAACATTAATGTTTGGATTTAATGAAGCACACTTTGTATATTGTATTGGACCTTGAGCGGATAGCTCTCGTCCTTAGGTAGATAGACGACATTTAATATAGTTAATGCTGGTAGGTAGGAATTTAATTTAGATTTGATAGCTTTAGCGTCCAAGAGGGAAAATAGATATAGAGACACCCTCCTTTGTAGATTGTAACATAGAGAAGCATTCAGGAAGAGAAGAGAGCAAGCAGAGAAGTGTATGAAGAACACCCATGTACAGACATTTGAATTAATAAGAATAAATCTTTGATTCAAATTCATGGTTTGTGTTTTTTCTCTGGGTATTGATGTTATGATCATGAATGTTTTCTTCCTGTTATACATTTGCTCTTATATGCTGTGTATGTGATTTCATGGTGAGATTGAAGTCTAAGAGGAAGGAGGAATTAGTTTCAATTGTTTCTCTATTCTATGCCAGAGAGTTCCTGCAAGGAGTGCAGTTGAACCGTCCGCAAGGAGTGCGTTGATAGAAGGGTTCAGATAGAGATAATTTTTTTTCTAAGTTCCCAGAAGCCCAGTTGAGTAGAAGAGTTGTGCAAGGAGTGCGCAAGCCAAGTTAGGAATCATAGCTGCGATTCTGAGCAAAGGGAATTAATACTGTTGTTGCAGGTGTGCGCAGAGTCGAAGCTTCAACACTCAGTCAAGGTTGAAGATTTGCCACAAGGAGTGCATGAAAGAGCTTCCTGAAGGGATCCGAAAGTCGTGGGAAAAGATCAGGAAGGATAGGCCTTCAAATTCGTTGAAGGATGAAGCAGGAAAGCTGTGCCTTGATAGCTTAAAGGAGTGTCGCAGGTTTTCCTGCAGGGTAATGAGTTCTGTGGAAGAGCGTCTCGTCATTTCGTAGATTTCATTTGGAAGGGACAGACGACCAAAATCCTCCGAGGATATTTCACGAGGATCCGTGGATCGTTAGATCTCCCAGAGGTGCGAGAAAGTGACAGCGCAAGTGTGGAGAGGCTAGAAATTCAGAAGAGTAGAATCATTGATCCAAGTCTATTGGGTCATTGGATTGATCGCGAAATCACCTATCGGATCTTTGCGAGAAAAGAGCCGAGTATTTTGTCACGGGAATCACAACATTGCGATAAGCGATATCCCAACGACTTCATAAATAGTGTGGGCCATAGGAGTTGGTGACGTGGACAGATGACGCGAGTCATCGAAATCTCTACGTGAGAAGTCTCGAAGTATTGGTGTTAGGATTCGTGATCCCACGAAGTCCGAGGTTCCCACGGGGAGACGTGATCGTGGAAAAGGTCAACTCGTGAGCATATCGAAATTTCAGCACATCGGGACTCGGAAGTTGGGGAACCGAGTGTTCGATGTCGTGAATAGCGAAGTCGCGATAGAGCCAAAGTCCCGATAGAGGTAAGAGGAAGTCAGTGTTGACTGACACTTCGTGTCTCGGGGATTCAAGAGCCCAGTGATCAAAAGAGAAATTGCGAAGCCGCGAGTTCTGATCCTCCGATAAATCAAGGAAGGGGGAGCACACAGGAGAAGAGAATCTGTGGGTAGGTATTTCCCGATAGGGAAATAGAAGAGCCTTGGAGTTCTTTGGGCCGAGAAGAAATAAGGGTCTGTGAGAGCGGTCGTGCTCCAACGAGTGTGATTGCGTCAGCATGCATGGTAGATGTCCTATGCATAGTACTTCTTAAGGTAAAACTCATTTCAGGGATCACCTAAGGAGATTCCATTGTAGTCAACTAGTTCGTAGGCGCATCTATGTAAAAAACATTTCATGATGTAAGGACAATGCCACATAGGCTCTAACTTTCCTATCCCTAACTTATCATGAGCCTGGTCGTAAACGAGGACTAGGTCTCCTTTTGCAAAAGTACAAGGATGGACAGATTTTTCATATTGATTCTTTATTCTCTTTTGATAGGTCTCATTAACGAGAGTGACATCACGACGTGTTTCATCCAACCTAGTCAAGTGTAATAAGCGTTCTTCTTCAACAGAAGTGTGAGGTAGGAGTTCTACTTTGAGTTTCAATGCGGAAATTTTTCACTCAATCGGTAAAACAAATTCTATGTCGTATAGTAACTGGAAAGGAGTGAATCCAATAGTAGTTTTTGCTGAGGTATGGTAAGCCCATAGAGCAGAGAAAAGTTGTAGATTCCAATATGTCTTGTTTTCCCCTACCAGAAGTTGAATAATGGTTTTCAAGACCTTTTTGATGACATCAACTTGTCTATTTTCTTGAGAATAGTACATGTATGAGTTCTCACGGTGAAGACCCAACCTGGCATGAAACTCACTCATCATCTAGTTCTGAAAGTGTGAACCATGATCAGTGAAAATGGCTTCTGGAACACCAAAGTGATTGATGATGCGGTTGAAAAAGAAAAGAGATACAGTACGACCATCATTCAGAAAGGTGGGAATAGCCTCAACCTATTTTTTGAAGTAATTGACGATGACGATGATGTAACCATGCCTCCAGGTTGAAGTAGGATTACACTGCATGAAATTAATGCCCCATTTGGAAAAGGGGACGATGGAAATAATGGGATGCAACGAAGAAGGGTGGGTGCATGCCTTTCTATGAAAATCTTTGCAGGGTGGCCATTTTTTGACGGCCTCGATACAATATTTGAAGATAGAGGGCCAAAAGTAGTCAGCACATAAGATTTTGTAAGTTGTAGCCATCTCAGAAAGATGACCGCAATAGGATCCAATGAGACAGTCATTAAGGACGCGTTGAACCTCTTCATGCATCAAACATCGTTGCAGGATAGTGTCAATACCATGGCGATACAACATGTCACCGATGATAAGATAGCAACGCGAATGGTGAAGAATACATTGACGTTCTTCATGAGAGATATCCAGCTGAAAATGTTGGGTCTGGAGATAAATAAGGATATCTCCATACCAAGGATCAGACGTGTTGATGAGGAATAAAGTTTCATCTGGGAGAGAATATCTAGGCTTAGTATCTTCATCACCATGGGGAAGTTCCCAGATAAGCTCCACAAACACCAAGTATTTTTTAGCTTTGGACTTAGCAAACTCGAGATCTAATTCCTGAAGGATGATGATCCATTTGGAATATTTCCCCCCAAGAAATTGATGTGTCAAAATGTTATACATGGTGTTATCACTGAAATTTCATCCACGCATGGCGACAAGAACTCCGCATCGTCAAAACGGGAATGAAGCTATTCACTGAATCACATTCACAGCATTGAAAAAGGGTTAAAAACTATACCAAGTGACAAAAATTGAAGGGCGCTTTACAGAATCTGGGTGCACGCGCATATGCGTGTAACAACAACGTGCAATGCGTGCATACGTGCATAATGCACGACTATTGGGCGAAAAACCTGCACACCTGCTAAACGACACATTTATTGAAATTGGTCGGCCTCCCAACCACTAATGGATCAGCTCCCAAGCCGATTTGACACCAAATCCGAGCTCAATCCGCATGGTGGGCTGGTCAAAGACCTAATTGAGCCCTAAAGAGCCCCTTTTCACACTCCAAAGAGGTCACATAATCACCCAATGCTAGGCTATAAAAGCTATGAATAACCATCATTTTCTCAAGGAATTTCAGGCATTGTTATGCTGCTCAGATTGTTAAGGACTCATTCTTTAACGATAACACATCGGCAGCATCGCTAGGAGTTCTTTCACTACCATGCTCAGTTCTTCTCATTGTAAGGAAAGCAAACTTTGTGAGGGCCTCAAAGAGCCTTCCGTTGGGGGAAGAAAGAACCACATTTCTCTTCCTTCATCGTGCTTCGGTTTCATCAATTGACTAGCTCAAAACCATTGGTGACATATGGATTTTGTTTTTTTTGGTGTTTTGTTGTTTATTTTCACAGTTTTAATTTGTTTTCAATTGATATTAGCTTGTAGTTTGTTTTGTTTCCTCTAACCTTTCCCTCCACAGCTGTCATGCCCTGCAAAGCCCAACAGGGCATGCAAGCACCCTCGATTTTCTCACCAAGTGAAGAATTGGGTGCAAACAAAATGGCGACTCCACTGGGGACATGGTATCAATTCCTCCCTCATTTGGGTTCATTTTGCTTTCCTTTTGATTTCATTAACTTGCAGGTTCACAAACCGGCCTCTGCCAACCTGCTAACCAGTCAATTCACCAGAAGATTGGGAGAAATCCACCCGAATTTTTCTTCTCGATTTTTTGCCACAGGCGTGCGGTTATTCCACCCCACAGGCGCGCATCATGCACGCATGTGCCTATGCAGCGTTTTCTCTCTGCGAGCATGCGCTTTCTCTCTCAATTCCGCCAACGCCCGCGCGCTCTATGCGCCTGTGTATGCACTGTGTGGCGCGCATGTGATCTAAATTTGACATTGTAAGCTCTTGGGTGTGGGGAAAAATCACTTTCCTTCTTAAGAATGAAGATATGCATGCTCTAAATACTGCACCACTTAGACCCCTCAACTTATAAAGGGGATAATCAAACAAACATAGGCACTTAGGTGGATAAAAATCATTTTCCCTTATTTTCTTTTTGCCACGTGGATGGCTTTCTTTGATTTATAATCTAAGTTGGACAATCATACTTAATCACATATAATTCACATTTGGGACTAGAAATTGAAGTAA
>SNQJ01S0017416.1:37857-70861 GCA_010110895.2 Picea sitchensis
TATACATCGGCCCGCAGGCCAGTGCCACATCTCAATACAAAACTCGACTCACCAGCCTATCAAGAAAGGTATACAAAGTACATACATCAGGGTGCCTCTATTGCACCCCCAGCTTCTCCTCCCTCAGGAGGAGGTGGTGGCCCACCCCCACCTGCCCCAGGTGGTGGGGGTGGAACACCTACAGGACCCTCCTTCCCCGGCGGCAGGCATCCACTCGTCATAGCGGCGAGCACAACTGCTCGTCGTAATATCCCCCACCATGGTGGAAGTAGTCCAATACACTGCTCCAGGAACCCCTTGTCCTAGATGCAGATCCACATGCCCTCAGGCACGTCCTGTAACACCGTCTCTAGACAATGGCGTATATCATCAAAGTCTACTCTGGCTACCGCTGAAGGAGCATGTGACGGTCCCATGCCCAGATCGCCGAACCGACGCCTCCTCTCCGGTCTCTCAGGCTCTACAGGTTGCCCAGCGGCCTCATCCCGTCTCCGCCTCTCTCCACATGGAGGTCTCTCCAGCTCTCCATGAACCAGCGCTCTATACAACTACACCTCACGCCCGCGAGGTGCCAAATCTGCACATACAAAAAACAAGCAACAACAGATCATATCAGCATCTATACATCATCATATGCACTGATATATCACAAGCTAAATAAAAACATACAAGTACACAACATACCTCGATGTTCGAACACCTCCCCAGGAGGAAACACCATGTCTGGGTCCCCTCGGAAGTCAACCCTAGCATAGGGGTACTGAAGCATGACCTGCAGCATCTGCCGCCATATCTGCGCCTCCTGCACAGTAAAATAATGCCCGCCTTCACCACCACCGCGGCGAACCAGAACTGCAGACCACTGCCTCAATTGAGGATATTGCACCCCAGGCACCTCTAAAAGAACCCGTGGGCACAACATCGACACCCTCTCCAAGAAATAGGCTACAAAGATCGAGCCAAACGCGAACTCCCCGATACCTGTGGACCGACAATGATCCAGCTACGCGATCATCTGCGTATGAAGTGTCAAACCCCAGGCGAACCGCTCACAGCCCACCACCACCCTCTCCAGCACTAGTAGCTCACCACCACTGATCCAATGGGTAGCTTGTGACCCATACACTCGAACAATCATCGCCGCTATGCAAGGATGCAACAGGGAATCTATCCCACCAATACTCACTACAGTCCCAGACATGTAGTGCTTGCCTAAGCAATATCGCTCGACAACATCCTGTAGGTGTGTGTCCCTCGGTAGCATAGGCTCTGTCGACAGCGGTGTTCCCCGGAAGGGGAGCCCCGTCAGAAAATAGATATCCTCCACCGTAGTGAAGGAGATCTGCTCTCCTCGCACGAGGAAGCAGTGCTGATCTGGGCTCCATATCTAGAGCAAGAAATGGAGTAAGTACTCCTGTGCCCATATCAACAGGCACTCAAAAAACTTTAGCAACCCACTGGTTGCTAAAGCTGCTTGAACTACAGGCCCTCCATTGGCCACAACATCTCACAGCTACGACCAGTCTCGCTCACGCCATCGCACATCCATGGTCACTGCTAGCCACCTACACACAACACAAGAGTCCTATATCAACGTATGCAAACACCAAAGGCATAAAAAAGACTCCCTTTTTCACCCTTCAACCTTGCCTCCTAGGTGCATTTTTCCCACCCACAGGCGCGCACACATGCGCACCTGTTCACTATACAGGTGTGCACGTATGCGCGTCTGTTTGTCTCACAGGCGTGCACCAGAGCGCGCATGTTCGCCATACAGGAGCACTCGCGTGCGATCCTGTACACCCCACAGGCGCGCCTTAATGCGCGCCTGTTCACCTCACAGGCATGCCCTAGGGCGCGCCTTAAATTCCACCTCACGCGCACCACTGCGCGCTTATTCAGTTGACAGTCGCGCACGTATGCACGCCTTCCACTGAATCTCCCATGCATGTGGGCCCACACCCTATTCAAACCCCCCTAAAATCCCTTGTATGGCCCCCCATACCTACCCTGTCCAAAAATTAGAAACCTATTTCTATGCAGGATGATCAGACCACTATCTTGAAACTCGCACACCATCGATCGGATACCTCATGCTCCCTGAATCACCAAATCTCCTCTGAATCTACTCGTCCAGTCACTATAGCAGCAGGTACAAATGAGGTGGCAATGTGGGCCCTACAACTATATATAGGCCTTTTTCCAAACTTCCACTCAACATTCCAGGAGCCCACGGTGTCCATTTGACAAACCGTCTTCAGCCACGGGATCAGCATCCCGCCGCCTACATCATGGCTGTCCCTGGGTCACTTTTTGTCCTAATCCCTCGGGGCGACTTTTTTTCATATCATGGCCAGGTACGCACACACATTGTCACATTTATCTAATACATGCTCATATATTTGATTCTCTTCAGATATTGTTCACTTTGGGTATTTGATTGTTCTGTGTGCAGGTCCTTGATCATCATCTCTCAACATCATCCCTTCAAGTATATACTCAACACTGGCATGTAGTCTCTCCCGCTGTATTTCATTTACATTTCCAGTCACACCCTCTAATATTGGCCTTTAGGATACCCATTCCCAGCTCTGCAGTACTCACACCTCCAGTTGCATCTGCAGTACTGTAACCCGGTAGCATTCTCACCCACATGAGTTGTCCCAGTCACAACACCTTTTGGCACTTTTGACACTCATGCTATTCTTCATTACCCTTTAGGGATGGGAGTCCCGGTAGTATTTCATCATTTTTCAGATCAACCACATCTTCTCCTCATTTTGCTAGCTTCCCATATGGACTCCCAGATCATCGCTTCATGGTTACGTTCTTTTTACCTGCACCCACGCAGGATCACGAACCCACCATTTCATACACCATCAGTTTTCCCATCTGCGCACCCCTCTTCATTTCACCTACCTCATACAGAAACTCACCAATGGGACCCCCACCCTTCATCAGTTTTCCAAGACATTTCTGTCCTCCCTGGGGAACTCATTTCACACTGGGGCACCCATTTCTATATTTGTACATTTCTCCCCAAATTATTCATTATTTATTGTACAAACACCTTTATTTCCAGTTATTTTCTTTTGTCGTCACTGTTGGCGGCCTGCTTTCCTTTTGGCAACTCGCAACCCATGTCACCCTTGGTTGGAGCATTACTTGTCATTTATCCTCACCAACATCGTCTATATCCTCAGAGTACTACCCCAGTCACTTACCATTTATCCTCTGAATATGTTCACCTTGTCCCGCCTCTGGCACAACTTATCCCTGATCTTGTCGTCCCCCTGACACTTGATCTTGTCACATGGTTGCGGCCATGCCTTATATCATACACCCTCCAACCAAGGGCAGTCTTGAGTCTTCCCACTTCTTGACTTCGTCCATGTACCTCTGCCACTTCTTCACCATAGTAGATTCCGTGAAACCCTTTGCTTCTGGGAGTCGCGTCCCCCTTTTGTCGACATCAGTACAATTTTCCAGAAGGGCGACAGTATCTTGATTCTCATTTGTCATTTAATGAGCGATCTCAGACGACACAGGGAGAAACACCATTGCTCCCTGCTGTCATTGACCCCAATAAAATTCGACGCCAACACTTTCTCATGTTGCGGTGGGTCTTACTTCGCGACTATTGCAGTTATTATTATCAGTTTCCGAAGACCTATGAACTTGGCAGGGCCATCACTACCCGCATCATCATCGCTGCTTGTTCCTGGGATCATTGCCCATTGTTCAGAGTATGTTCCTTTGCAGCATTGTCTTTTGCCTTTATCATTACCGCCCCTGAGGGCGCTGCAGTTGTCTACACCAACATCTCCGTCACCTTTTTCCAGACTTACATAATACGAGCATGGGGCATGCCCGCCTCATTTGTACATAGTTGTACATTGTTACGCACCTTGTGGAAAGTCGGGTCCTACAGGTTCCTTTCTTCTCCAACGGATTGCTTTACACAGTTCTACTCTTGCTCTCCCTTACACCACCATTCTCAGTAAAATAAACATTGATGGATTTCGGCTATACGTATGCTCCTAACCTCATCCATCAGGGGGCATCTGTTATCACTGAAATTTCATCCACGTATGGCGACAAGAACTCTGCATCGTCAAAACAGGAATGAAGCTATTCATGGCACTGAATCACATTCACATCATTTCAAAAGGGTTAAAAACTATACCAAGTGACAAAAATTGAAGGGCGCTTTACAGAATCTGGGTGTGCGCACATATGTACATAACAACAATGTACAATGTCCACATACGCGCATAATGCACGGCTGTTGGGAGAAAAACCGGCGCACCTGCTAAACAGTGCATTTATTGAAATTGGTCGACCTCCCAAACACTAATGGATCAGCTCCCAAGCCGATTTGACACCAAATCCAAGCTCAATCCGCATGGTGGGCTGGTCAAAGACCTAATTGAGCCCTAAAGAGCCCCTTTTCACACTCCAAATAGGTCACATAATCAACCAATGCTAGGCTATAAAAATCCATGAATAACCATCATTTTCTTAAGGAATTCTATGCATTGTTATGCTGCCAAGATTGTTAAGGACTCATTCTTTTACAAGAACACATAGGCATCATTTCACAAGAGCTATCCACCTCTCCCTTGAGTGGATAAGCTTAGAGTTCTTTCACCCACATTTTCATCTTTTCATTGTAAGGAGAGCAAGCTTGTGAGGGCCTCAAGAGCCTTCCATTGGAGAAAGAAGGGACCCAAGTCCCCTTTCTTCATTGTGCCTTTGGATTTCATCAATAGATCAGCTTATACATTGGTGATATTGGTCCATTTGTATTTATTTTTCATTTGTTTTATATGCTCATAGTTTTAATTTGTTTTTAATTAGTTCTTGTTTATAACTTTGTAGTTTCTCTTTCTAAACTTTCCTTTTACAGCTGTCATGCCTAACAGAGCCCAACTGGGCATGTAAGCACTCTTGATTTGCTCACCTAGTGACGAATTGGGTGCAAACACATGGGGTTAGAGTCTGTGATAACTGTGGTGGTGCGTAGAAAAATGTAATGACGAAATCTCTAGACAACGATGACGACATCCAAAACCAACTTTTCAACATGTTTATATTGGAGCTCTAGACTAGAGAGACTTTTCCTCAAATAATAGATTACGTGTTCTTCACCGTTAGGGTCCTCTTGCACTAACACCATAGAAATAGTGGAAGTAGAGGCTACTAAGTAAATGATATAGTCCTTCGTATAATTCAAAGGATGCAACAGAGATGCGTTGGCCAATGCATGCTTAAGAGCAACAAAATATCATTGAGCAGTGTCATCCCATATGAAAGGAGTGTCTTTCTGCAACAATCACATAAATCCTTTGGTAATCTCAACATAGTTAAAAATGAAACGGCGAAGAAGTTTGCTTTCCCCTACAAACTTTGGAGTTGTATCAAATTATTAGGTGGAGTTAAATCAAGGATAGCCTTAATTTTTAAGGGATCCACCCGAATCCCATCCTTGGAACAATGAAGCCAAGGAGTCTACTTGATTTGACAACAAAGATACACTTATGTGGGTTCAAACGAATATGGTAGAACTAACATCGAAGAAAAATAACCCGTATATGACCAAAATGATTTGATCGATAGGATGAATGGGTAGGTAAATCGTCGAGGTAAGGTTCCACAATATGGTTGATATCATGGAAAGGATATGACATGGCCTGCTAGAATGTAGCACCAACGTTTTTAAGGCCAAATAGTAGTTTCTGATAGGAGAAAGTTCCCCACGGGCAGATGAAGGTTGTCTTATGCTGATCAGTAGGTTAAATGTCAATCTGGTTGTACCCTGAGAAATGATCCATGAAAATGAAAATCACACTACCTGTGCAATTATCAATGATCTAGTCGATGGAGGGAGTAGGGTAATTGTCTTTCGTAAAATCCTTATTGAGGTCCCTATAATACATGCAGACATGAATGGTTCCTTGCTTCTTAGTGATCAGAACAATATTTGAAACCCATTCCGTCAAAGGGACAGGATAGATGAAGCTAGATTTAAATAATTTCTCAACTTCTGCCTTGATAGCCACAGTCTTCTTACAATGGACCAGGCAAAGTTTCTGTCAGATAGGTTTTACACCTGAGTAAGTTTTAATCTCATGCACAATGATCGAAGGATCAATCCCTGGAATTTCTTTGTAGCTCCAAGCAAAGACATCGTGGAATTCTTTAAATAAAGTGGTATAAAAAACCACTTCCTCGGGAAAAAAATTAGCACCGAGATTAATATTTTCCATGACACCTTCCTTGATCGAAATGTCAATAACAACCGTAGAGGTAATGTTGCCTAAATTCCCCTCATAAATAATATCTTGTCTAAGTATGGGTGATTTTTGAAAGTCAACAACATCGAAGGGGAATATAGAGTGTATATCTTCCTGTATTTCTTCAAGAGGTGGAAGAAAAGAGGATCGATGATGGTTATCATCCCAAGGTACATCATCAATGCTAAGAATTTCCATAATATATTCATCGGACGAAAATATTTGAGAAATGTAGTCAAACGAAGACATCAAAAAATTCAACCAAGATGACATCGAGTATGTGTCAGGTGCCAAGAGATGTTGGTCATCCGAGGAAGGAGAGGCTGATTGAAAGGTAACGTATGAAGCCTCGGATGGACTAAATGGCATGGTGTCACCTAGTGCATCGAAATCTAGAGGACTAGGTACAATCCAAGGATCAAATGATTCCAAATACTGATAAGTTGTAGTTGAAATCATATTGACTGTGGCAATATGATGTGTGGTAGAAGGGAGTGGTGTAGGGAAGGTACCCATAAGGGTGGAATATTTTAACAATCCTACACAAACACTTTAATACGTGATCTTGTGATCTCCCAAAAAAGGAATATTGTTGGTAGCGGGAGCATGGGCATCGGGTGTACAAACATCTAACTAATCGATAGTGATAATGTTTCCCTCATAAGGAAATTGTACACATCGAAACATCGACGAAGTGATAGCATTCATAGCATAAAACCAACTTCTTAATAGTAATAGGTTGTAATCAAGGGGAGCATCGACCACCTCGATGTCAACAAAGATGGTTTTTCCACCCAACTGGATGGATAATGACTCCAAAAGTTCGTGAGGATGAACACCTTGCTCATCGAATGCGCGCAACATTGTTGGGTATTTGTTAAGTGTGGGTGATTTTAAGCCTTTCCAACAAGCTAAAGACATGACACAAGTAGAGGCTCTCTCATCCAATATAGTGCAGTGAATTTGTTGATTGTGAATAACAACATCAATTTGAAAAGAAAGTTGGTGAGAGAGTTGAGACTTAAAATTGTCCGGGTTAAACTAGATACTATTGGATGACTCAGGATCAAAAGTGTCAATAGAAACCAAGATAATTCTACGTTGACTTGGGTAGTGTTGTAGAACTTCCAACGCAGACATAGTACATCGTGCTTGAGCCAAATATTCAACAATTTTGTAGTTTTGGGTGGCATGTGAACTAGGATTAAACGTAAATTTACAGATAGTGTTCTTGGGAGGGCATAAAATAGAGTCGAATGTAGGTTTTTCTATATGAAGTGATACAGATGGAGGACTAACGGAGGATGGTGATGGATCCAGTAAAGTACCATTAGTGATCTTTCCTTTGTCTAGTTTAGATGGTGTGTCGTAGGTCGTAGACCAAGTGATTAAATCAATCCCATTAAACATATAAATATGGGCACTTGTCGAGGTTTCATCATGAGAAGGGTGGCTGGAACTACCCCCTAGAGAAGGGTTTTGAGAAACCATATATTGTTGTTGAGGAAAAGGCTGAGTAAGAACGATGGGTTCAGAATTCCCCTTAAAAAAAAATTATGCTTCATCGTGATGTGGACTTTCTCGAGTGTAGTGATCGTCATCATAAATAATACATGGGAATTTGGATTTTGTTGTGGTTGTTTTCCGATAGTAGGTGATGGGTTTTCATCTTTGGGTTGTTCGTTGTTATTATTTTTCTTGGGTTTGATCTTTGTCTTATTCTTACCTATGGATTGTTGTGAAGGGGCAGAGTGAACTGCATTCACCTCATAGATTTTTGTTTGGGGGGAGGTAGAGGAGAGTGAGTTCAAATTGGGAGTGGGTGCCGAAGCAGATCGATTTTCTATTCCATTTGACTGGGAAGCAGATTGGGTTTTGATGGAGCCGATAACTCCATCCACATGTGACGTGGATGACAGTTTAGATGGATCAATAGTTTCATGGGTAGCATTTGGGATCGACTCATATAAAGTACCTGATTGTGAATAGACCAAATCTAAGTACTGAGCTTGAGCAATGGCCTCTTCCTTGGTGACTACACCACCCATGGTGACATCACGAGAAATCGGGGGTAACAGTGATTTAGTAAACCATTATGCCAATAACTAGTTAGGAATGATTTATTTGATCAACCTTCTTCGTCATCTCCATTTGTGAATATGATCAGAGATATGCATGGAGTTGGTTTGCTGAAGGGAGGTTAAAAGTTCAATATCCATATCGTAATGAATGGGTAGTTGAAAGTGTGTGAGAAAAGACCTATCAAGGGAGTTGAAATATTGGAACGAACCACGTAGAAGTTCAATATACCACTTGGCTATTGAGCCCGTAAGTGTTCATTGAAAAAGATGTAAACATATAGAATCGTCCATTAAGGAGTTCGATGAACACCATAAATGAAAAGTCATCACATGATTGTTCGAGTATTCTCTAGGTTTACCATCAAATTTTGGAATATTCAAAGGTAATTTAGCAGGGATCACTAGCCAAAAGGGATAATGCAATATAGGATCATTGGTCAACTGAGACAAGTCTAGGTGATCAAAAGTTGTGAGAAACGACAGTTGTCAGTTAACCTAAGGGTGACACTGGTGTGGCATAGGGACACCAGTAGGGTCGTAAACTAGGTTAGGTGGTAATTTTATCCAGTAGGTCGTCCTACATAATATTGTTGTTGACTAGAATAAATAGGATTCAATGATGGTTGAGAAACATGTGGAAATGGAGGATAACCTGATGGGTTCTAAGGATTATAAGTTGTTTGATGGGTTTTCCCATAAGGGGGATAAATATTTTTTCCATAAGGAGGATAAGGATGTTGTTGTCCTTGAGGATGTTTCCCCCTAGGGAATAACAAATTTCTCGAAAAAGGAATGTGTCGAGGATTTTTTGTCACATTCTATCCATACAACAGGTTAGGGACTCCAGTCTAAGATTGACCCCAAGCTAATATTGTGTCCCCATTTGAGTTTGACTTGCAATGCTTGTAATGACGACAATAGGTCATCATTGAAATTAGTAATTTTGATGTGTAACAAAAATTTGAGGAGAGATAGCATTAACTTATACTAGTAGAAGTGAAAGTATAGTAGATACTCGTGCAAAGACTTATCTAACCCAAGTGAAGGGTTGAATAAATTTTTTCGCAAGGAGGCAAAAAGTTTATAAGTTGTCAGATAACTAGAGGTTATCATGAAGGCTGGAAGGAATGCGTGCAGGATTCCTTAGAATACTTGAGTTGCAAAAAGAATCAAGCTTAGGAAGGATAGAGACTGAAGGAAGAATGAGGGTTGAAGTCATCTTGTGGAATCAAGATGAGGAGGAAAGACGCCAAGGCACATTGAGAACCTGAAGGATGGTAGAGATCCCTAGAGAGAAGTGGTGATAACAACCATGGGTCATTGGATCCAGTAAATCTGCAAGAAGAAAAAGGGTTGAGAGTCATTCAACACTAGAAAGCTCAAGAGAGATAGTGAGTCGTCGATATGAGGAAGATATCTAACTGACGATTCCTTTTGTTGGGAAGGAGACATTGGGAATTGAGAGTTGGGAGAAGAGAAGGGTGCGTCATTTAAAGTTATGAGACCCAAAGTCCCGATTCACAAGGAAAGGATCTGAAGCATCAGATTTTGGGGAGTCATGGACCGTTGATCTGAAATAAAGGAGTTTAGAGTTTGGACTTAGATGAAAGGGAGGTGAACTGAATTCGAAGGACACGAGGCACAAAATATAGAAACTCCTTTTAGTTAGGCCTATGGTCACAAGCCCTTGGTCATGAGTAGGGGGACTTTACACCCAGTGCTTGTTCGCGCGGGTGAAGTTCCACAAAAAGGGCCTATGTATTTTCATTGTGAGGGTTCTTCCAGGGAACCAAGGAGCTGCTTCATCTCGGGAATATTGAATATCCATTGATCGGGAGGTCAACATACCCTGCTGAGGTAAGCGAACTGCGTTAGGTTGTATCAGATATTACAACTATTGTTTTCTGTAGGCAAGAGAAGACATAGGAGAGTTGCAATTTGAATTCTGCATGGAAATATTGAAACAATGCTGCCAAGGAGATATTCAAAGAGAAATATGCCCGATCTATCCATGGAAAGGGAAATAAGAGAACTTTGTGCTTGATTATATTCTATGGAGACAACACAAATATGAACACCTCATACTGGAGATATCAGTGAGGATGAAAGCGAGGAAGAAGGAGGAGAAGAAGAATCTATAGTTGAAGATGCTATAGAGGAACATTTTCTAAAAGTTGTTGCAAGGATGGATCCCAGAGAAAAATTGGACATCCCAATATATGAAGGAAAATTGGATGTTGAGGAGTTGATAGATTGGCTTAGAGCTCTAGATAAGTACTTCGACTATGAAGACATCGAAGAAGATAAGAAGGTCAAGCATGTTGTCACTAGGATGAAAGAACATGCAACACTGTGGTGGGATGAACTACATGCTAACAGGTGTTGTAAAGGAAAAATAATAATTAAAAGATGGGATAGAATGGTAGCGAAGATGAAAGCCAAATTCATACCCAGAGATTATCAAATCAATCTGTTTCGATGAATGCAAAATTTGAGATAGAAAGGGATGATAGTGAAGGAGTATACAGAGGAGTTTTACAGGTTGAACATCAGAGATGGTCATCATGAGATTGATGATGAAGAGGTCTCCAGATATATGAATGGCCTAAAATACTAGATTCAGGACGAGATGAGCATGATGAAAATAAAGAATGTGGAAGATTCTTATCAGGTTGATCTGAAGGATGAAGATAAATTGGACCAAAATAAAAGTCAGAGGGGCAGAGGTAGAATTCAA
This sequence comes from Picea sitchensis, assembly GCA_010110895.2. Classification (NCBI taxonomy): domain Eukaryota; kingdom Viridiplantae; phylum Streptophyta; class Pinopsida; order Pinales; family Pinaceae; genus Picea; species Picea sitchensis. Next base: position 48,972 of record SNQJ01S0017416.1, read on the forward strand.
AGAAGAGAAAAATCAGTTGCCCCGTATAGAGTACATAAACCCAAGGATAAAGAAAATAATCCTTATAACCACCTAGAAAAAGGAGGAAGTTCACAAGGAAGACAATATGCCAATAGGAACACTTTTCCTCGAGCAAGAGAAAGAGGAAGAGGCAAAGGAGGTGAAGTAAAGTGTTTTTCTTTGTGGAAAGATTGGACACAAATATTGGGAATGTCCCAAGAGAAAGAAAGAAGGTGAAGCTCAAATTTCAGAGGCACAAAGGAAAAATGTTGAGGCAGAGGATGTAGAAGGTGGAAGATCCTTAATGATGAGGAAAATTCTCTTGAAGCCAGAGAAGGAAGTGGAAAATCCAGTCCAAAGGAACTATTTGTTTAGGACTGCTTGCAAAACAAAAGATAGAGTATGCAAGGTGATAGTTGACAGTGGAAGCATAGATAATTTAGTATCGACAAGAATGGTAAAGAAGCTGGAATTGGAGACAGTTGCACATCCAAGCCCATATAAAGTTTCATGGTTGCAAAAATGACATCAGGTAACAGTCACTAAACAATGTTTAGTTGAATTTAATATAGGGGGTTATAAAGATGATATTTTATGTGATGTAATTCCCATGGATGTCTGTCATCTTTTGTTGGGGAGGCCTTGACAATATGACATAAATGTTATTCATGATGAAAGAAAGAACACTTACACTTTGGAAAAGAATGGTAGGACCCATATGTTGCTACCAATTCAATACAAGAAGGTGAAAGGAGAAACAAGCAATATTATAATTCTCATGAGTGGCAAGGAACTTTTGGATGAAGTCAAAAAAGAGAAGGAAATGCAGTTTGTTGTGGTGAGAAAACCTAGAGTCATATTGACTAGTACTTCAATAGGTGATCTACCTAAGAAAATTCAGGAACTTCTAGAGAATTTCGTTGATATAGTGGTGAAATATTTTCCTTGTTAGTTTCCATCCATTAGGAGTATAAGCCATCACATTGATCTTATACTAGGAGCGATTTTACCAAAAAAAGTAGCATAAAGATTGATGCCATAGGAGAATGAAGAGGTTAGTAAGCAAGTCTAGGATTTGATGGACAAAGGGTTGATTAGATAAAGCTTGAGTCCATGCGCTGTACCAACAATGTTAAGTACGAAGAAGGATGGCGGATGGAGAATGTGTACATACTCTAGGGCTATAAACAAAATCACAATCAAGTACAAATTCCCTTTACCGAGGATGGTTGACTTGATGAATTGCTTGAATGGAGTAAGTTTTTTTTCAAAAATTGATTTAAAGAGTGGATATCACCATATTCGGATGAGGGAAGGTGATGAATGGAAGACAACATTCAAGGAGAATGAAGGGTTGTATGCATGTCTTGTCATGCCATTTGGATTGACAAATGTGCCAATCACTTTCATGAGATTGATGAATGAAGTCTTGAAATATTTCATTGGGAAGTTTGTAATTGTGTATCTTGATGATATACTAATCTTCAGTAAGACCGAGGAAGAACATTTGAAGCATTTAACTTCTTTGATGAGAAGATTGCAACAAGCGAAGTTGTTGATAAATCTGTAGAAGTTGTCTTTCATGAAGACAAAACTCATTTATTTGGGGTTTGTGATCTCTTCAAATGAATTGAAGATGGATCCAGAAAAGGTAAAAGAAATCAAATAATGGTCGTCACCAAGGAATATCTTTGAAGACAAAAGCTTCCATGGATTATCCAGTTTTTACAGGAAGTTCATTAGAAATTTTAGTGGAATTTGTGCACCAATGATGGACATAGTCAAGAAGAGACATAAATATTTTCATTGGACCAAGGAAGCAGAGAAAAGTTTCAAGTTGTTGAAGGAGAAGATAACTAAAAAACTAGTTACGGTTCTACCAGACTTCAACAAAACATTTCAAGTCATATGTAATGCAAGTGGATTTGTGATTGGGGTAGTCTTGAGTCAAGAAAATAGACCAGTTTCATATTTCAGGGAGAAACTGAACAAGGCCAAGAAAAGTTACTCCACATATGATAAAGAGTTTTATGCAGTAATTCAAGCCTTGAATCAATGGAGGAAATATGTTGTTCTGAAAGAGTTCTTTTCGTATAGAGACAACCTGGCCTTATAGTTTATAACTAGACAGGAAAAGATGAACCAAAAACATGCAAAATGGATTGAGTTTATGCAGAAATTTACTTTTGTTATAAAGAACATTTTTGAAAATGCTAACAAGGTTATTGATGCATTAAGGAGGATATGTTTGATTTTGAACGAGTTTCGAGTGAAGAACTTAGGTTTTGACAACCTTAAGGAAATGTACAGGGATGATTCATATTTTAAAGATGCTTATCAAGCATGTGAGAATCATGTTCTGAGAAACATAAACCAATGGAATGAATAATTGATTCAGGATGGATTGTTGTTCAGAGGAAATCAATTGTGTATGCCGAAGAGTTCCATGAGAGAGAACCTTTTCAAGGAAAATCATAGTGGAGGATTGGATAGACATTTTGGCCATGATAAAACATTCGCGCAACTGAACATTTTGTATTATTGGCCAGGAATGAGGACATATGCCCGGAAATTTGTGAACCAATGTAGAATCTTCCAGTACACAAAGGGGAAAAGACAAAATATTGGGTTGTATCAACCATTTCCAATGCCAGAGAGGCTATGGGATGCAGTAAGCATGGATTTTGTGTTGGGACTGCCGAGAACACATTGAGGATGTGATTCCACATTTTTGGTAGTCGATAGGTTTTCCAAAATGGCACATTTCATTCCATGTCAGAAAACCAATGATGAAACACACATTGCAAATGTGTTTTCAAAGAAATTGTTCGACTTCATGGGTCACCCAAGAGTATTGTTTCCGACAGAGATACCAAATTTGTTCGTCATTTCTGGAGGACATTATGGAAGAACTTAGGGACAAATTTATCCTTTAGTTCATCATATCACCCTCAAACGAATGGACAGACTGAGGTAGTAAATTGAAGTTTTGGAAATTGATTGAGGAGTTTGGTTGTTGAACATCATAGTCGGTGGGATCAGATTTTGCTGGAAGCAGAATTTGCATATAATGACTCACCTAATAGGAGTACAAGAAAGATCCCATTCCAAATATTGTATGGAATGCAACTAAGGGGAGTATTTGAGTTGAGAGACTTAGAGAAGAATGAGTTCAGGAGTGTTGGAGTGGAATATTTTGCAACAGAGATGTAGAAGCTCCACAGTAAGATTAAAGAGTGGTTGAAGAGTTTTAACCAGGAATACAAGTGCAGACCAGATTAATATAGGAGAGAGATTAAATTTGAAGTGGGAGATTTAGTCTTAGCGCACCTTAGAAAAGAAAGGTTCTCAAGGGGAACATATAACAAGCTGAAGATGAAGAAGATAGGACTGTGTAAAATTTTAAGTAAGTTTGAGGCACATGCCTATGAGATATAATTTCCAGATGATGTGGACATATCACCCATATTCAACGTAGAAGATATGTATCCTTATAGAGTAGATGAAGTAGGAGGAGTAGAGAGTCAGAAGGAAATACATTGGGTCAAACAGATGCCTGTAACTCAAAAGTCGTAGATGGAAAATATCATTGATCAGAGAGTTAACAAGAAGACTTGAAGGAAGATATATTTTAAATACTTGGTAAAGTGGAAAGGACACCCTATTGAGGATGCTAGTTGGAAAAGTGAATCACATAATTAGAAACATGGAGAGTCGGTTCAGGATCTCAGGGATAGGAGTCCATGAATTTTTTTCAGCCAGGGGAGCATGATGCAGGACCATCACCAGCAAAAAGCGAGTGGAGGACAACTAGATATACACCAACGCACATTTCAAAAGTATTTTTAATTTCAAAGCGTTGTGCATTACTGTAGTATCTAGAAAGATATATTTTCTTTAATGTTTTTGGTTAATTGTAATATAGATCTAGGGTGTTTCTCATATCTTTCGGTTGTGGACATTTATTGTAATAAATGATAACTAGTTGTTAGTCTTTAATTTGATAAGATAGCTTAAGGTTGTAGGGGGGGTAACTCAAGAAGACTCCCTCATAGATGTAATATCATTTTTCTTATTGTAATGATAGAGAGTAAGAGAATAGAAGTATGAACATAGATTTGTTGTTGTTGAAGACCATGTAGAGAAGCACTTGAATTAATTGAAGAATGCTTTAATCCAATTTTAGGGTGTATTATGGTTCCTGTATGCATATATTGAATGATACATTTACAATTTGTTTTATATTCTTTGTGATGCATTTGTTTCAATGCCACATGTATGAGATTTCATGTTGAATGTATGAAGTCTGTGAGGAGAGTATAATTTTCAATTGTTTATCTTCCTGAGAATTCCTACAAGGAGTGCAATGAAAGTGCGGAAGGAGTGCGTTGACAGATTCTGAGTTTATCTCAGAAAGATAAGGAGAGATAGTGTTAACTTATACCAGTAGAAGTGCAAGTATAGCATAGAGTCGTGCAAGGTGTGCGAAGGTTGAGGAGAGTCTTAGACTTATCTAAGCGAAGGGAAGGGTTGAAGAACTTCCGTCGTAAGGAGGAACAAAGTTTATAAGTTCTCATATAACCATAGGTTATCATGAAGGCTGGAAGGAGTGCGTGCAGGACTCCTTAGAATCCTTGAGTTTCAGAAAGAATCAAGCTCAGGAAGGATAGAGCTCAAAGGAAGGACGAGGGTTGAAGTCATCTTGTGGAATCAAGCTCAGGAGGAAAGACACCAAGTTATTTGGCAAGGCACATTGAGAACCTGAAGGACGAAAGACATCCCTGGAGAGAAGTGGTGATAACAGTTGTGGGCCATTGGATCGATTAAATCTGCAAGAAGGATAAGGGCAGAGAGTCATTCAACACTAGAAATCTCAGTAGAGATAGTGAGTCGTCGACCTGAGGACGAGATCTGATTGACAATTCCTTTCATTGGGAAGGAGAGTTTGGGAATCGAGAGTCAAGAGAAGAGAAGGGCGTATCGTCTAAAGTTCCGAGACGTGAAGTCCCGATTCAAGAAGAAAGGATCTGGAGCATTGGATTTCGGGAGTCGTAGACCATCGATCTGACATAGCAGAGTTAGAAGTTTGGACTTCGGAGAAAGGGAGTTGAACTAACTTTTGAGGACACGAGGCATGAATTCACGAAATGCCTTTTGGTTAGGCATGTGGTCACAAGCCCGTGGTCACGAGTAAGGGGAATTTACGCTCGGTGCTTGTTCGCGCAAGTGAAGTTCCGCAAAAAGGACCTTTGGATTTGCGTTGTGAGGGTTCGTATAGATAACCAAAGAGTTGCTTCAGCTCGGGAATATTGAATATCCATTACAGACCCCGCTGAGGTAGGGGCACTGTGTCACCAAGTGTCAAGCCCAAGTGTTTCAATAAGCCCAATCACTTTTATTATTTTCATTAATAAAATATTGGGTTTATAACTCATGTAACTCATCTCCAAACATATAACCAAGAGTCGAACATACATCCTAGTCATCACATAAGCCACCAAGTCCAAGTGTTAAGGCGCCAAGAGGAGAACCCACAAGGAGCCAACACATTGCACTACACGTCCGGATAGGATGGACTTTAAAGGGACCCAAACAACATCATCTGACCATCCATATCACACGCAGATTGACTACAGTCAGGTAGTGTGAGTATTCTAACTTACCCAATGTTTAATCAAAAACTAATGTTTCTTGGTGATCGTTCCAAACGCCAGGTTCCATTCCGGGATTTTTGGCCACCATGTGAATTCATTTGTAATTCCTCATCTTTGGCCGAACGCCTGAAGTTAGGGTTCCTCGTGCTCTCAAATCTTGATTCCGTCTTGGTCATTTTTTTAGGGGCGAACTTCCTCTCGGTGAATATTTGTCACAGGTGTTGCACATCTTTGTTTTTTCCACGATGGTTATGGTACCTTTTCATATCAACACTTAAGTAACTCAATTTACAACCCTAATTTGATAACGTGTAAGGAGATTCTTAAGAATCTGAAGGAAACCTCAATGACATGTTTCTAACCAAGTTTTTAATCCCTGCTTCAGTTAATATAGCATAATGAGGATCAGTTCCATAGGGATCAGGAAAGGGGATCATCCATGGCAAGAGCTTATCCCAAATGCTCTTACACTAATTTTCAAGAAACCTTCGTTCAAGGAGATTCTAACTGTCATTCCTACGGTTTGTAAGTTGTTGAGGAAGGTGGTCATCTAGCTAGATTTCTGGTAGGAGATTCATATTGAATATTGGTGTCGTTGTTGCAAACCAGATAACATGGATAGAATGGTTTGTATGCTCATCTCTAAGAGTCGAGGCTTGATGCGCAAATTAGAGGTGTTTATATTGAGAAACAACCCGATCTTCACCTTCATTGCTAGACATGCCTACTATCTTCAGATTCTACGCATAGTTATGAGTGATGAAAACTTGAATATTATGTCACAAAAATTATAAATGCAAGCAAGGAAAAGGAAACAGGTTACTTTCCCTGCATGTCATTCTACAAATTTTAATGAAGGCGATTCAATGGCAGATATTTTACAGTCCTGTTGTCGCTTCATGTTAGAAGGTCACCGTCTCCAAATTGGTTGGATAATGGTTTATGTACATAGTTTTATATATCATATGGTTGGGTTTTATCGAAACAAATTGTATCCATATCAGGTGTTTTTTCTGCATGACAGAAGTATGTATAATGATGGGATAACTAACAAAATTGAAATTGGAATGCAATTTCTTTGGAACTTCATACCCAAGTGGGTTGAACGAAATCAATCTTGTGAGCGATTAGTTGGAAAAGAGATAGTTGTTGAAAGTGGAAACACTTTGGAGAAATTCGAAAATAATTTTGGCAATTGCTTTGCTCCTGATGTTTTCCATTTTCTTCATATTCTCCGAAACATGAAAATATTGTAGTTGATATTGTTGAAACCGTGCCAACAGTTGTGATGGAACAAATATTAAGTCAGATTGATATTCTTCATATGATCATAGAGAAAATATTTCAGAAAGTAGATTTCACAAGCGTGGAAGTATAAGGTACAAGGAGTAGATCGAGGGTTTGGGTAAGGTTCTCATTAAGAAAATGTCCAGGTTGGAAAAAGAAAAGTTGGCAGCTACAAAAAATACCAAGGAATTTGAAGCACATAAGATATTTCGAAGATCTTGTAAAGAGGACTCTGGTATACATGGTATAGATGAAATTTTGAGGAAGCCAACTCCTGCAATGAAAAACACAAGATATGTCAAGGGTGACATCGTTAATGAAGAGAAAAAGGAAGTAAAACTGACAATTTTTTTGGTTTGTGAACCAACTTTGGATTTTTTTATCGAATTTTGGGGATGGTGCAAATATTACCCCTTATCTGTCATATAAATGGGCCATAGAACTAAGGTATCTATGTATCAGTGGACATTCTTTCTAACAGGATCATCATGGCATTATAGGAATATTTTTTATTACCTGGAATATTTTGAGGAACAGAGGAATACTGACAATATATTGTTGGATTCAAATGGAAAAGAAATGCTTGAAGGGATTTTAGTTGATATCCTATTTGTCACATTCTTTTTGAGCAAGCTGAAAGAAAAGAACAGCTATTTGCATGATTTTCCTTCTTGGGATCCTAAACTTTACTGGAGTCTTCTGTCCCTAAAGCATTCGGATGGTGATGTTCTCAAACTGGCACTCATACATATCTCAACATTCCAACTTAGACGGGCCTGGTGGAAATATTTCTTTTAATAGCGATGGAAGGGTTTGAAAGGATTTATTATTTTTCAATGTCGAAGGGTCTTAAACACTCCTTTCGTTGTTGAGATATTAACAGATTAACACAATATGCACTCATCATAAGAATATATTTATTCTCCTTGCTAACATTCTGGTTCATCGTTCTCATCAAATGGGTAAGGAAGATGAGCAGGTTCAAACTGTATAATAATGAGGTTCGATCGAGAGCACCTCATACATGTTTCAAGGAGCAAGGGAAATCATATGTTATTGTGTTTGATGGTGTAAATAGAATGGGGAAATTGAAAAATATCTTCAAAGTTGCATATTAATTGTTGTTCCCTCATCTTAGTATTATCTTAGCTGCCTGCAACACATTTCAAGATGAGGCTATTGAACAACTCTGCGCATATGCACTGTCTGATATAGAGCCTATTTTAAGGAATATATTCACTCTTAAATAAATTCAAAGAAAGCGGATTACCAAAATTTCAAATGCAAACTGGACATTTTTTGAAATGTCGTGTGAAAGCTTGTTTCAAATCCCAGCCGTGTGGACAAGATTTATAGAACTAAATTTCTTATAACAAGTGGCATAGAATTAGGATGGCAGTCAAAGGAGGGGAGAGTAACAAAGTACTTGGAACCAGTGGAAATAATCGAATCATTTCTACATTTTCAGGCAGATTTTTAGCAGTCAAATCCTAAAGGTGGCAGAGTAATTAGTAATATGACTCTAGATCACAAAGTTGAAGATATTTGACTTCAACTGTCCCAAATTTATTGAAAAGAAATCCTAGATTGTTTTTATTCTTAGGCTATGGTTATGATTATTCTCTTGGAGATAGGTATCAGATTGTTTATTTTACTTTGTTATTTATACTATGTTGGTGAATGTAATACATGACTAGAGGGTGGGAGGGGCACGAGCATTATGAAAGAAATTATACATGGCTAGAGAGTGGGAGGGGGGTGCCATTATGAGAGAAATTATAATAATTTCTCTCATAATGCGCCCCCCCATGGCTGGCAGTAATTTCTCTCATAATTCCCCTCGCCCCCCCTCCCACATGGCTGGCTTCCTTAGAGCCTTTTGGGGCTGGAAATCTACTACAAGTCTGTTAAATAAAAAACTATTTGGAGACCTCATTGTATTAAATCATTTTTTTTTTTTCCTATGTTATGTTTCTTATGTTCGCATTGATCCTTTTTCTTCTTTGTATTCATTCATTTAGATTGTAATAGCTCCAATTCAGTGCAACTTATGTTGTATCTAACTTCAAAGTGTTTATTTTTTCATAGTTTTCCCTTTCTTTTGCTATAAGAAAAACAAGATCTAGGTTCAGATATTTTTATTCAGTTTTATTCTTCTATTGGGCAGGGAGTTAGATTTATCATCAATGGATACCTAAATACCTTCTCAGTTTTGTTTATCGACATCCTCTATCCATGATTATGATTTAAAGTATTTAGCATATGAAGTCATGCCTTTTTGTTTCTGATTTGTAATGGTTGAAAGAATCATTCAGACCTAGATCAAGAATCCTCACAGAAGTTGATCAATCAATCATGATTCTCTTGAAAATATGCTAGGAATTTCTCTATCGCATCCAGGAGAAATATCTAGAGACAACATTTTTTGGTGTCATTGTCGGAAACAATTTTGAAGGTTTCGTATTCCCTCGGTTTACGACAAACATCATATCTCTTTATTGATGGTGAACAAGAAATAGGCATCAAACATCGGCTGCCATCTTTCACCTAGCGACTCCTTGTCTTGAAGAATCTAAATGATTCACTGGCGACTCCACTAGTTTCAATATGTCAAGTTATTTTTTGTTTGGATCACGACAAGGTTTTCTCCTTTGGATTTTACATTTGTTTATGATTTTTCAATTGTGTTTCGTGATATTAAAGAATGGGGAGATATTCTTCCTAATTTTAGAGAGGATAAAGATGATAACCATTCTCAACATCTATTAGAGTTTCATCAATGCATGGATCAATTGGGTATTGAAAATGAAGATGTCTTGATGAAAGTGTTCATGTTTACTCTAGGTGGATATGCTCACAATTGGTACAAATCACTTCCTCATTCCAATATTTCATCCTTGAAATAATTTCATGCTTCCTTTAAAAAATATTGCAAGAGAGTATATCCAACCCACCTCCTTTTTGATGACAATTGCACTATAAAGTTCACAAAACACATTTATGAAGAATCAGAGCATGATAGTGGTTGTGATTAAACACAAGAAGATTCCCTTGATGAATATAAAATAGATGAAAAACATGAGGATCTGCAAAATGATTTTGGTGAGAATGAAGATGACAATTTTGCAAGTGGGAATGAAGAAATCATGGGAGACCAGAGAAAATACAAGTAGATCAAAGCCAAATTTGTTGTACTAGTGAAAACAAGGAAGATATGCTTTTAAATAAGGAAATATCTCATGTGAATGATGATATAAATGTTCATGATTTTTTTTCAAAAGGTATAATCCCTTTTTATTTTGAACAAAGCTAGATCTCTAAATTTGATATTTCACAATCAATAGCATATCCTTCTTATGATGTGGATGAAAGAGATCCTTTTGCTGAATAATTTTATGAAGAGATATATGAATCCTTATCTTCTTCTTTGGTCTTGAAAGAAGATCCCACTGACTCTATTCATGTTGATGATGTCATGGATTCTCTAAATGTTAATAAAGATAAGATTTGTTGCAATAATGAAGAAAAAAAAGATATTATTGCAGGATAAAATGGAGAAGTACCTATGGAATGTTTTGAAATGAATACATCTAAAAGTTTGGAGGATCATGAAACTTCTTTTGATTTATATTATTGTGAAGATACATTTGAAATCATTTGAGATGCATGTGCTATCCAAAATGAATATCAACCAATCTTTGATATGTATCGAGAAGAGAAAGAAGAAGAACTTTCAATATTCGTATGAATTAAGCCATACAATAGTTCTCATTTGTTTGATAACTATGATGAAAGTGATCTTGAAGTTGATAAACAACAAATTATTTATTTTCCTTCAGAGGGAAAATTTTCAATTGCATTGTGAAAGTAATCAACTTGTGTATGAAATTTATGAAGAATATTCTTGGATAGACAATGAAGGAGATAAGGAGGGGTTACTAGAGCAATTGACATCTTTGGATTATTTGGGTAGGTTTTCATTAATGTCAACCCTTGAAGAAAGTTTTATAGTGAATTATAGTAGTAGAAAGGTTTGGATAATGGAACCAATATTCTTTGATGTATAGTCGTATGTGTTTTAATATATTTTAATGTAATACTATTCTATATGGATAGTACATGTCATGCCATTTTCAGTGGTATGTGGAATGTCACATAACTCCTCACAGTTAGAGATTTATGGGCATGTGAAGTTGGAGAACCCTCATGAGTCATCTAGAAGCCCCAAAAGGTCAAAGTAGTCAAAGAGGTTGCAAATAAGAAATTATTTAAATAAGGATATTCTAGATAGATAATACATGTCATGTCATTTCTGGTGGCATGTTTAACGTCACATACCTCCTCATGGTTAGAGAGTTATGTCCATGTGAAGTTGGAGAACCCACATGAGTCATATAGAATCCCCAAAAAGTCAAAGTAAGCAAAGTGGTTGCAAAGAAGAAATTATTTAAATAATAAAGCAAAGTGATGAATGTACTATAAGTCAAAGTGGATAGAAAATAAATGATTTAAATAATAAATTTATTGGATAAATTACTAAGTGGACAAGTAGTTAGAATTGGGTTAGACCTAAAATAAAGAAAGTGGTTTAAGATGGTTAGAAGGTAACCCCTTGAGGAAGCTACATAAAAGTAAAAATAAGATGCAAGGGTCTCTCATTTTAATTACACTTGAGAATATTGAATATTTGTAAGTGGCTAAGGTAACCAAAGGATAACTAAGGAGAATTTCAAAGGGAAGGTGAAGTAAAGACGACCAAAATTCAAGGGAGGATAAATTCTTTTGATGATGCTTTTTAAGGTATGTTATTTATAGGTCATCTCACCATTTTTGGAATAACATTTTTTCTAGAATGATTCAGACAGAGAAATTTGGAGGAAGTTGATAAAATGTATCCAAGTATTTGTAATACAAATTTCATCTTGTGGGTCATTGCATTTTTGGAGTTACACTCCATGTAAAATAAGGTTTGTGGCTAGTCCTGAAGCTAGTCTAAAAAAAGTGTTTCAGGTAAAAATGTCATAACTTCTTCGTAAAAGATCAATATTCAGTAAGACCAATTGTATTCGTTATAGTATAGTCTGTAGTATTATGTGTACCATTTTTAGATCCATACAACAAATATTACATGTGGTGCATGCTCTACAAGTTCTCTCTCTAGAATAAGCCATAATTCAACAAGGTATGCCATTTTTTCTATAACTAATTTTTTGAGAGGTTACAAGCAGTGAAACATGGAGGAATCACATAAAATACACCAAAGAACATTGTGTACTATTTTCTGATCTTTATTCATTACATGTCCATAGTTATGATTATTTTAAGTTAAGGTTGTTGACTAATCCAAAATTAGTCATGTGAGACTAAAGTAAAGATTGATGACAATGCTAGTATCTTGTTGTTAAAGTTAAGGAAGGTTTGCAGGTATGTGATCATATACACCAGGTATATTATAGAGTTAGAAATCATATTTTGATGATGAAATTGATGAGGGATTTTGGTTGAGGTACATGTTAGGTACATGGTTGAGACACGTAGTTGATGAGTTGGCACATACATGAGTTGTATAATTGATGATGTTGGTACATCTTGATGAGTCATAGTTTGTGCGTATTTGATGCATGATTGATACATATTTAGTGCATGGTTGATGCCAGCGTTGATGGTACATGTTGAGGTACATGTTGGTGCATAGTTGATGCACTTATTTATGGTACAGGTTGATTATAGATTGTTTGGTATAGGTTGTTACAGGTTGTTTGGTGTAGGTTGATTGGTACAGGTTTACAACAATATATCTCACATTGATAGTGTGGCAATGGTTTCATCATTCTACTTATCTTCCAGGGTGGTTGGACGGGGCAAGGACATGTGGTTGTAGCCACCTTCTAGTTGTAGTCGAAGAACATAGGGGGTTGTAGCCAAAGAATTGGCGAGTTGGATATTCCCTTAGGTTTAGCCTGAGAAACTAGGGGGTTGGAGCCTCCTTCCATTTGTAGATGGAAAACAAAGGAAGTTGGTTCTTCTAATGAATGTAATTCTTAAATATATATAATAAAAAAATTATGTGTTTTTCTCCCGGTTTGGGTTTCCATGCAAAAACACTGGTGCACTGTGTATGTGTATGATTGATCATTTTTTCATTGTTTATTTATTCTAAAACTATTGGATGATAAATCTAATTTGATATAACACTTGCATTTCATGGTTAAAAATTACTAAATTTCTCTATTATTGATTCACCCCCACTCTCAGTAATACAACAATTGGTATCGGAGGAGGTTCCTTCAGGAAACAATTTAACCACTGGAAGGAGATCATGGATTATTCTCAGAATGGAGTACCATTTTTTAATGGTCAGAATGGTTTAAAGTATGAGTTATGGAGTGGAAGGATGAAAGTATTTTTAAAGGCACATGGGTATTATATTTAGGTATGAGTCATTACAGGATATGATAGTTCAAAAATGGAAAAAGACTGCAACGAAGAAGGAATTGAAGAAGAATAACAAAATAACAATGGATTTCATTTGGGAAGGATTACCTAATCCAATAAGAGAAAATGTTGGTAAATTTTCATCATCCAAATAACTTTTGGATAAGCTACACGATATATATTCCTCACCCATCACAGATTAAGAAAATTCCAAAGAAGATGCAGGTAGAGATCAAGAAGAAATATGTTCACCATGTCAAATAGATTCAAAAGATGAAGACTACATAATGAACAGAGGTATGTTTTTTTCTTTAGTTGTGAAAAACACAGACATCTTGAAATAGAATGCCATGAATGAAATGAGACAAAAAAACTAATTGAAAAAGAAGACAATTATGAAGCAAAATTGATTAGTACTTTAGATGAACTACGAAAAGAAAAAGAAGTTATTCAAGAAATAATTGATGAAACAAAAGGAAAGTGTTCACGTTTTTGAAGAATCCCAATAGGTCATCGAGAACTTAAGAACTTAGTTAGAAGAAGTGAGAAAGATTGAAGAAAATATTGAATATCAAAAGTAGTATTTGGAAACCAACATAGAAGCACAAAAGGAAGAAGCATAAATGAGAGAGAAGATATTGACATATCATCTTAAGGAAAAAACTAATGATCAAAACAATCTTTAGGCAAGCTTTGATCAATAAGAGAAAGGACTTGAGGAAGAAATAATCACATTGAAAATCCATCTTGAATAAGTGAAAAGAGAAAAAGAATTCATGAAGTCTCAGATAATGAAGAAAGAAGAAGAGGTTGAGAATATTGAAGAATAAGTTGTCACATTGAAAAATACAATCGTCAAGCTCAACAAGAATATTGAAGAGGCAAAAACATCCACATCAGTCATAGAGTATGAGGAGAAGCACTCTAGGTTTCTAGAAAAGAAGAATGGAGAAAAGAGAAAGAGTTATGGAGAAGTACTCAAAGGAAGGAATCATGGTCAACAAAAATCTAAGAAAAATATTGAAGATACATATTCCAGAAGACCATCCATGTTCAAGACACAAAGAAGCTTCAATCATGATCATGATCAGTCAAGGAAGACATTCATAAGGACTACACCACAAACAATATCATTCATTCCCAGGTATGCAAATTTCTTTTATGGTCATTTTTTTTATTGTACTAATTTTGGACATAAGGTTGCAGATTGTAGGGATTATAAAAGAAATGTTCAAAAAAGAAATGCCTATGTGGCCCCATGTAACATTGAATGTTACAAATGGAATAGCTATGGACACATAACTAGTTATTGTAGAATAATGATCAATACTTCCATGAAAGAGAACATTGATATAAGATATAAGAAAGTATGGATAAGAAAACACGAAGAAAAAAGTGAACAAAGACTAGGTCCCATAGATCACAATATTGGAAATAAAAGAAGATGAAGAAAACTCTACAGAGAAAATGAAAGATGCTATATACATAAAGGTTTGGAAAATAACTAAAAGAAAAGGAGGGCAGGTAAATAAGGAACATGTTCAAGAGATCATACTTTCATGCATTGTAGTGAAACAGGAATCCACAGACAGAAATAAAGAAGTTAGAGCTCAAAGAGATGATGAATCTACCAATGAAGATGATGATGAATACACATCAAAGCAGGAATTGTTCTGAGCCATCCAAATTAGAGAATCCCAGGTAACATGAATATTGTATAGGGGGACAGATTCAATGCATACAATAGTTACATTCAAAACAATGTAATGCCTAGAAACAACAATGACAAAACTGCCTACGAGCTATGAAAATGAAGACCAACAAATGTGAAGCACTTTAGAGTATTTGGAAGAAAATGCTACATCGAAAGAGAAGATGGCAGAATGGGAAAGTTTGAATCTCATGTGCACAAATGAGTGCTTGTTGGTTACTCAAGTACAAGGAAATAATACAAGTGTTACAATATGAGATTGAAAAACGTTGTGGAAAGCATCAATGTAACAATTGATGAAATAGGTGGAAAATAATCAAAGGAAGAAAAAAATAAATCAATAGAACAACTTTACGAAGAAGAAGAAAAAGATGAAGAAGAAGTAGAAGAGGAAGATGAAGAAGATGAGACATAAGAGAAAGTTCAGAAAGTGCATCCAAAGACACCTAGCAAATGAGTACAAAAGAATAATCCTTCAGATAAGATTATTAGAAACAAAGATGCATGAGTTGAGACTAGAAGAAGAATCTATTCAACAGAACAAATTCACTTAGCACTCTTATCCATGATTGAACCAAACAGTTTTGAATAAGCCATCAAGGATAAATTATGAAATAAGGCCATGGATGAAGAATTTGATCAAATAGAGAAGAATGACACTTGGGAATTGGTTTTAAGACCAAATAATAAGAATGTAATTGGAACAAAATGGGTTTTCAAAAATAAATTGAATGAAGATGGAAATGTTATAAGGAACAAAGCTATATTGATATGTAAAGGATACAAACAGGTTGAAGGTATCGACTTTGAAGAGAAATTTTCCCCAGTTGTCAAAATGGAAGCAATCTGATTTCTCTTAGCTTATTCATTCTCTAAGAATATTAAAGTGTATCAGATAGACATGAAATCATCTTTTCTGAATGAGCAACATGAAGAAGAATTCTATAATGAAGAACTAGAAGTATTTCAGTTGTCAAAGAACTAGATTAAGTGTGTAAATTGACGAAGGCTTTGTATGGTCTAAAACAAGGTCCTAGAGAATGGTACTCTAGACTGGATAAATATCTACAACAAGAAGTATTCAAAAAAGGAAGTGTAGACAACAACCTCTACATCAAGGTAACTCAAGATGGTATTTTATTAATTGAAGTTTATGTTGATGATATTATTTTGGGAAGTATCGATGAAAGGTTAAGACAGAAATTTGCAAAGGATATGAAGAATGAATTTGAAATGGCATTACTGGGAGAACTATCCCTATTTCTAGGTATTCAGATACGTCAAAGGAACTGAGGAATTTTTATTTCTCAAACTATTTATATTAGAGAAATGATAAAGAGGTTTGGAATGGAAGATTGCAAACCAATTACCAATCCTATGCAAAACAGTTGCAAGTTGAGAAAAGATAATGTTTCAAATTCTAGAGACCAAAGGAAATATAGATCAATGATTGGTAACTTACGATATTTGACATCATCGAGACCATATGTAATGCAAGAAGTTATATAGGTGGCATGATTTCAAGAAGCACCAAAGGAATCACATGTCTTAGAAGTGAAGAGGATTTTTATATATCTCAAAGGAACAAAAGATTCTAGATTATGGTATCCAAAAGGAAAGGATCTATCACTTTTTTCCTACAAAGATGCATATTGGGCAGGTTGCATTGGTGACCGATGAAGCACCAATAAAACAACATTCTACTTGGGTGAGTGTTTAGTATCTTGGCTAAGAAAGAAACAATCATCAATATCTTTATATACAATCTAAGCAGAGTATATTGTAGCAGCAAAACATTGTGCACAGGTTCTATGGATGAAAAAAACTCTGACAGATATACAGATTGAGTGAGATGAGCCCATTCCAATCTACTACGATAATGCAAGCACCATGAATATCTCAAAGAACCCGGTGATGCACTCCAAGATGAAGCACATTCCAATCAGGTATCACTTTCTCCGAGAATAGGTTTTAGATAAGAACATCAGATTTGAATATGTGGACATAAAAGAACCAATGGCAGAAATATTTACAAAACTGCTTCCATGGGAAGCCTTTAAGTATCTTTTCCAGAGACTCAGAATAATTTCTCCTCCAAAATGAATGCTTTTGAATGTTTATTTTATATGTCTTATATATACATGAGGAAGCACCATAAGGAGGATCTAGTTCAGGTTGAGAGATTAGTTTCATAAATATTTAAGTCAAGGGGAGCAGACCCAGATGGAAATATACATTTTCCATTGATGACAAAGGGGGAGACATTTATCAGATGCAAAGTTAAATGCTTGGAGAAAGAGCACATAGGCATGGTTTTAGGGGGAGCGATGGTCACATGGGGAGAATGAGTGATATGGCTTCATTATTGAATCCAAGTGTTTATATCAATTCTAAAGGGAGATATTGTTGATTATTTGGGTTGGTTGTCATTGATATCAACCCTTGAAGAAATTTTGGTAGCGAATTCTGGTAGCACAAAGGTTTGATGTCAAGCCATTTCCTATGGTATGTGGAATGTCCCATAACTCCTCACGGTTAGAGAGTTATGGCCATGTCAATTTGGAGAACCCTCATGAGTCATCTAAAAGCCCCAAAAGGTCAAAGTAGTCAAATTGGTTGCAAAGAAGAAATTATTTAAATAATAATGTGAAGTGATGGGTGTCCTATAAGTCAAAGTGGATACAAAATAAATTGTTTAAATAATAAGTTTAATGGATAAATTACTAAGTGGACAAGTGGTTATAAGTGGGTTAGCCCTAAAATAAGGAAAGTGGTTTAAGATGGTTAGAAGGTAACCCCTTGAGGAAGCTACATAAAAGTATAAATAAGGGGAAAGGGTCTCTCATTTTAATTACACTTGAGAATATTGAATAGCTATAAGTGAATAAGGTAGAAAAATGATATCTAAGGGGAATTTCATATGGAGGTTGAAGTAAAGAAGGCTGAGTTTCAAGGGATGATAAATTCTTTTGATGATGCTCTCTAAGGTATGTTATTTACAGGTCTTCTCAACATTTTAGAAATAAATAGTTTTATAGAATGATTCAGAACATTACATCTGGAGGCCATTGAGGAAACATATCCGAGTAACTGTGATAAAAATTTCAGCTTGTGGATGATTGTAGTTTTGGAGTTACACTCCGTGGAAAATAGGGTTTTTGGCTAGCCATGAAACTAGTCTAAAAGAGGTGTTTAGGGTAAAAAAGAAATAACTTCTTCATAACATATATAAATTAAGTAATACCAAATGTATTGGTTACAATAATTTTTGTAGTATTCTTCGTATGATTTTCAGATCCATACAACAAATATTCCATCTCGGGCACGCTCTACAAGTTTGCTCTCTAGAATAAGCCATAATTCAACAAGGTATGTCATTTTTTCCATAACTACTTTTCTAAGAGGTTTCAAGCAGTGCAACATAGAGGAATTGCATAAAAGGAAATGAATAACATTGTGTATTACTTTCATATATTTATTCATTATAGGTACATATTTATGATTATTTTAAGTTAGGGTAGTTGACTAATAAAAAATTATTCATGTGAGACTAAAGTAAAGTTTGATGAAAATGATAGTCTCTTGTTATTAATGTTAAGGAAGGTTTGTAGGTATTTAATCATATACAGTAGGTCTATTATAGAGTTACAATTCATATTTGGATGATAAAATTGATGAGGGATTTTGATTGAGGTACATGTTGGGTACATAGTTGAGACATGTAGTTGATGAGTTTCACAGACATGAGGTATATAGTTGATGATGTTGGTACATGTTGATGAGTGATACTTTATATTTATTTGATGCATGTTTGGTACATATTTAGTGCATGGTTGATGCACTCATTGATGGTACCAGTTGAGGTACAGATTGGTGCATGGTTGACGCACTTGTTTATGGTACATGTTGATTACAGGTTGTTTGGTACAAGTTGTTACAAGTTTTTTGGTGCAGGTTGATTGGTACAGGTTTACAACAGTATATCTCACAGTGATAGTGTGACAATGGTTCCATCATTCAACTTATATTTCATGGTGGTTGGATGGGGAAAGAGCCAAAGAACATAGGGGGTTGTATCCTCCTTATGGTTGTAGCTAGAGAATTGGGGAGTTGGAGCTTCCCTCAGATTGTATCCTGAGCAACTAGGGCATTGGAGCCTCCTTCTATTTGTGGCTAGAAAACAAAGGAAGTTGTTTCTTCCAATGAATGTAATTCTTAAATACATATAAGAAAAATAATTTTGTGGTTTTCTCCTGCTTTGGATTTCCATGTAAAAACATTGGTGTATTGTTTATGTGTATGATTGTTCATTTGTTAGTTGTTTATTTACTCTCAAACTATTGGATGATAATGATACTTTGATATAACAGTTGAATTTGATGGTTAAAAATGATTAAATTGCAATATTACTGATTCACCCCCCTCTCAATAATCCAACAATCTTATCTTTTTGTTTAGCAATTGTTTAGTAGCAGTTTGGTGAGCCTCAATGTGACATTCTTGAGTGAGAAAAAAAAATATCAACATTGGAGAAAGTGTGCAAAGGCATCTCATGTAGTTTGAACAACATGAAGAGGTATGGGTTGACTACAAAAGTTTTATTTTTTTCCATTTCTCTGATCCAATTGCAATTTATATGGATTCAAAATAGAGCAACAAATCTTCATTTTTTTTCTTAAGGGAAAATTTTCAAAGCTATAAGTACCTACTTTGAAGATATTTTTTGAATTTGGAGTTGCTCCTATCATTCTTGTGTTCAAGGATGGAAGAATAATCAAAGTTTTTAGTTAGAGATTTGCATGGCTTCTTTGGAAATTTTCTTATACTTCAGATAAGCTTGATTTCTAGAATTAGTGTGCAGCATTGGTTTTTATCATGTTTTCAGTTTGTCATCAATATGCAAAATGGACACACTTGTACAAAATGGTTTTCCTCTTAGAGTATGTACAATTATTTTTAGTGTGTACAAAATATTTTTAGTTGCAGAGAATAAGTGGTATTTTAGCTACAAAGAACAAGGATGTGTTTGAGAACATGCACAAGTAGAATGATAGGGTTTAGAGTTTGAAAGGGATAATACTAGGTCGCGGAAGGATGAAGGCAGGTGGTCTACTATTCTTGGAACTTTGCAAGAAAAGACAATCCTCAGATGGAGCCTATGTTAGGAAAAGAATAAACATTTCCAATTTTTTTGTCCATGGCCAAAATTATCTTAGTCTTGCTAGCCTTCAATCTTTTGTCATATTGGGTAATCTCTCCATTGCAGAAAACCTCTAAACCATTCGCCATTTTTTCCAATCTCCTCTACTGTAAAAATATCAAATCTTTGCATTAGACTTTGTCAAAAGTTTCAAAGATTTACATCAAAGTTTTCCAAGGTCTCCCATCCGTCTTTGTTCGCAATTCACTGGTCTTTGAAAAGTGTTAGAAACCATCCAAATTTTCTCTTGCTTTATTAAAAATTAATAAAAATTAATATTTTATATTATTTTTAAAGTTTGGTTATTTAAAAAAATAGTCTACTTTATTATTAAAACCCTAAGTAATATGTGAGCCCAAATCTAAGTGTCATGCCTAAGTGTTTGAATAAGCCCAAGAACTTTTATTATTTTCATTAATAAAATATTGGGTTTATAACTCATCAAAGTCACCTCCAAACATATAACCAAGAGTTGAACATACATCCTGGTCATGACATAAGCCACCAAGTCCAAGTGTTAAGGCGCCAAGAGGAGAACCCACAATGAGTCAATGCATTGCACTATGAGTCTGGATAGGATGGAATTAAAAGGGACTCAAACAACATCATATGACCGTCCATATCACATGTAGATTGACAATAGTCAGGTAATTCAGGTCTTCTAACTTACCCAATGTTTAATCAAACACTAATGTGTCTTGGTCAACATTCCAAAATACAGGTTCCATTCTAGGATTTTTGGCGACTGTGTGAATTCATTTGTAATTCCTCATATTATCCCAAAGCCCGAAGGCCTGAAGGCCTAAAGTTAGGGTTCCTCGCCCTCTCAAATACCGATTCCATCTTGGTCATTGTTCCATGAGTAAGGTTCCTCTCAAGTAATCTTTCTCATAGGAATTGCAGATCTTTGGTTTTTTCCATGATTCTTATGGTACCTTTTCATATCATCACTTAAGTAACTTGATTGACAAACCTAATTTTATAACCCGCAAGGATATTCTTAAGAATTTGAAGGAAAACTGAACGCCATTTTTTCAACCAGGTTTTTGACCCCTTCTTCAGTTAATATAGAATAATGACGATGAGTTCCATAGGGATCAACAAAAGGTATTGTCCATGGGAAGAGCTTATCCGAGATTCTCTTACCCTAATTTTCAAGAAAATTCCTTTCAAGGAGATTCTGACTGTCATTCCTAAGGTTTGCAAGTTGTTGAGCAAGGTGTCCATCCAGTCAGATTACTGGAAGGTGATTGATATTGAATATTGGTGTTGTTTTTGTCAAAAATTAATCATTTCACTACCCCTGTTTAAATTGTGAATCGGTGGTCGTCTTGACCCTTCAAATAAGTATGGTATTTGGATATGTAGGTCAATAGGAGGATGCCCCCTCGAAGAGGCAAGTGAATAGGAGAGGATCCCTTCCATAATAGGATCCATTGTATGGTGTTGCCCTACCTCAAGGGTTTGGTAATAATAAAGTGTGGTTTCTTCTATCTTGCTTTGTGGATTTATTGTGTATTCAGTATTTGTGGTGATTATATTTGTAAATCTATTCGTGTTCTTAACAAGTGGTAACAGAGCACTTTCCTTGGCCGGAGTTGTG
>SNQJ01S0017416.1:71717-84168 GCA_010110895.2 Picea sitchensis
AGTTTTGAAGAAGCCTTCAAGGATAAATTATGAAATAAGGCCATGGATGAAGAATTGGATCAAATAGAGAAGAATGACACTTGGGAATTGGTTTTAAGACCAAATAATAAGAATGTGATTGGAACAAAATGGGTTTTCAAAAATAAATTGAATGAATATGGAAATGTTACAAGGAACAAAGCTAGTTTGATATGTAAAGGATACAAACGGGTTGAAGGAATCGACTTTGAAGAGGAATTTTCCCTAGTTGTCAGAATGGAAGCATTTTGATTTCTCTTATAGCTTATTCATGCTCCAAGAATATTAAAGTGTATCAGATAGACATGAAATCATCTTTTCTGAATGAGGAACTTGAAGAAGAATTCTACAATGAACAACTGGAAGTATTTCAGTTGTCAAAGAACTAGATTATGTCTGTAAATTGAAGAAGGCCTTGTATGGTCTAAAACAAGGTCCTAGAAAATGGCACTCTAGACTCGATAAATATATACAACAAGAAGTATTCAGAAAAGGAAGTGCAGACAACATATTCTACATCAAGGTAACTCAAGATGGTATTTTATTAATTGAAGTTTATGTTGATGATATTATTTTTGGAAGTATTGATGACAGGTTAAGAAATTTTTTTGCAAAAGATATGGAGAATGAATTTGAAATGGCATTACTCGGAGAACTATCCCTCTTTCTAGGTATTCAGATACGTCAAAGCAACCGAGGAATTTTTATTTCTCAAATTAAGTATATTAGAGAAATGATAAAGAGGTTTGGAATGGAAGATTGCAAACCAATTACCAATCCTATGCAAAACAGTTGCAAGTTGAAAAAAGATAATGATTCAAATTCTAGAGACCAAAGGAAATATGGATCAATGATTGGTAACTTACTATATTTGACAATATCGAGACCATATGTAATGCAGGAAGTTAGACAGGTGGCATGATTTCAAGCAACACCAAAGGAATCACATGTTTTAGAAGTGAAGAGGATTTTTAGATATTTCAAAGGAACAAAAGATTCTGGATTATGGTATCCAAAAGGAAAGGATCTATCACTTATTGCCTACAAAAATGCATATTGGGCAGGTTGCATTGATGACCAATGAAGCACCAATAAAGAAACATTCTACTTGGGTGAGTGTTTAGTATTTTGGCTAAGAAAGAAACAATAATCAATATCTTTATATACAACCTAAGTAGAGTATATTGTAGCAACAAGATGTTGTACATAGATTCTATGGATGAAAAAAACTCTAAAAGATATATAGGTTGAGTGAGATGAGCCCATTCCAATCTATTGTGATAATACAAGCGCCATGAATATCTCAAAGAACCCGGTGATGCACTCCAAGATGAAGCACATTCCAATCAAGTATCACTTTCTCTGGGAACAGGTTTTAGAGAAGAACACCAGATTTGAATATGTGGGCATAAAAGAACGAGTGGCAGAAATATTTACAAAACCAGTTCCACGGGAAGCCTTTAAGTATATTTTCCACAGACTCAGAGTAATTTCTACTCCAAAATGAATGCTTTTGAATGTTTATTTTATATGTCTTCTATTTACATGAGGAAGCACCATAAAGAGGATCTAGTTCAGGTTGGGAGATTAGTTTCAGGAAGATTTAAGTCAAGGGGTGTAGCCCCAGATGGAAATATACCTTTTCCATTGATGACAAAGGGAGAGACATTTATCATATGAAAAGTTAAATGCTTGGAGAAAGAGCACAGAGGCATGGTTCTAGGGGGAGCGATGGTCACATGGGGAGCATGAGTGATGTGAATTCATTATTGAATCCAAGTGTTTATATCAATTCCAAAGGGGGATATTGTTGATTATTTGGATTGGTTGTCATTGATATCAACCCTTGAAGAAATTTTGGTAGCAAATTCTGGTAGCACAAAGGTTTGGATAATGGACCCAAGTATTTTTTATGTATAACTATATGAGTTTTAATATATTTGACATGGATAATACATGTCATGCCATTTCCCGTGGTATGTGGAATGTCCCATAACTCCTCACGGTTAGAGAGTTATGGCCATGTCAAGTTGGAGAACCCTCATGAGTCATCTAGAAGCCCCAAAAGGTCAAAGTAGTCAAAGTGGTTGCAAAGAAGAAATTATTTAAATAATAACGTGAAGTGATGAGTGTCCTATAAGTCAAAGTGGATACACAATAAATTGTTTAAATAATAAATTTAATGGATAAATTACTAAGTGGACAAGTGGTTATAAGTGTGTTATCCCTAAAATAATGAAAGTGGTTTAAGATGGTTAGAAGGTAACCCCTTGAGGAAACTACATAGAAGTATAAGTAAGGGGAAAGGGTCTCTCATTTTAATTACACTTGAGCATATTAAATAGCTATAAGTGAATAAGGTAGAAAAATTATATCTAAGGGGAATTTCAGATGGAGGTTGAAGTAAAGAAGGCCGAAATTCAAGGGATGAAAAATTCTTTTGATGATGCTCTCTAAGGTATGTTATTTATAGGTCTTCTCAACATTTTAGAAATAAATAGTTTTATAGAATGATTCAGAACATGACATATGGAGGCCATTAAGGAAACATATCCAAGTAACTTTGATAAAAATTTCAGCTTGTGGATGATTGTAGTTTTGGAGTTACACTCTATGGAAAATAAGGTTTTTGGCTAGTCGTGAAACTAGTCTAAAAGAGGTGTTTAGGGTAAAAAAGATATAACTTCTTCATAACATATCTAAATTAAGTAATACCAAATGTATTGGTTACAATAAATTTTTTAGTATTCTTCGTATGGTTTTCATATCCATACAACAAATATTCCATCTCGGGCACGCTCTACAAGTTCGCTCTCTAGAATAAGCCATAATTCAACAAGGTATGTCATTTTTGCTATAACTACTTTTCTGAGAGGTTCCAAGCAGTGCAACATAGAGGAATTGCATAAAAGACAATGAATAACATTGTGCATTACTTTCATATATTTATTCATTACACGTACATATTTATGATTATTTCAAGTTAGGGTTGTTGACTAATCAAAAATTAGTCATGTGAGACTAAAGTAAAGTTTGATGAAGATAATAGTTTCTTGTTATTAATGTTAAGGAAGGTTTGTATGTATTTAATTATATACAATAGGTCTATTACATAGTTAGAAATCAGATTTGGATGATAAAATTGATGAGGGATTTTGATTGAGGTACATGTTGGGTACATGGTTGAGACATGTAGTTGATGAGTTGGCACATACTTGAGGTGTATAGTTGATGATGTTGGTACATATTGATGAGTCATAGTTTATGTTTATTTGATGCATTATTGGTACATATTTAGTGCATGATTGATGCACTTGTTGATGGTACCGGTTGAGGTACAGGTTGGTGCATGGTTGATAAACTTGTTTATGGTACATGTGGATTACAAGTTGTTTGGTACAGGTTGTTACAAGTGTTTTGGTGCAGGTTGATTGGTACAGGTTTACAGAAGTATATATCACAGTGATAGTGTGACAATGGTTCCATCATTCAACTTATATTTCAAGGTGGTTGGATGGGGAAACAACCGAAGAACATAGGGGGTCGTATCCTCCTGATGGTTGTCGCCAAAGAATTGGGAAGTTGGAGCTTACCCCAGATTGAAGCCTGAGAAACTAGGGGGTTGGAGCCTCCTTCCATTTGCAGCTGGAAAACAAAAGAAGTTGGTGCTTCCAATGAATGTAATTCTTAGATACATGTAAGAAAAATAATTTCGTGGTTTTCTCCTGCTTTGGATTTCCATGTAAAAACATTGGTGTACTGTGTATGTGTATGATTGTTCATTTGTTAATTGTTTATTTACTTTGAAAGTATTGGATGATAATGATACTTTGATATAACACTTGAATTTAATGGTTAAAAATGATTAAATTGCAATATTACTGATTCACCCCCCTCTTAGTAATCCAACAATCTTGTCTTTTTGTTTGGAAATTGTTGAGTAGCGGACTAGTGAGTCTCAATGTGACATTCTTGAGAGAGAAAAAAAATATCAACATTGGAGAAAGTGTGCAAAGGCATCTCATGTAGTTTGAACAACATGAAGAGGTATGGGCTGACTACAAAAGTTTTATTTTTTTCCATTTCTCTGATCCAATCGCAATTTATATGGAGTCAAAATGGAGCAACAAATCTTCTTTTTTTTTCTTAAGGGGAAATTTTCAAAGCTATAAGTACCTACTTTGAAGATATTTTTTGAATTTGGAGGTTCTCCTATCATTCTTGTGTTCAAGGATGGAAGAATAATTAAAGTTTTTGGTTAGAGATTTGCATTGCTTCTTTGGAAATTTTCTTATACTTGAGATAAGCTTGATTTCTAGCATTAGTGCGTGGCTTTGGTTTTCAACATGTTTTTAGTTTGTCATCGGTATGCAAAATGGATGCACTTGTACAAAATAATTTTCCTCTTAGAGTATGTACAATTATTTTTAGTGTGTACAAAATATTTTCAATTGCAGAGAATAAGTGGCATTTCAGCTACAAAGAACAAGGACGTGTTTGATAACATGCACAAGTAGAGTGATAGGGTTTAGAGTTTGAAAGGGATAATACTAGGTCACAGAAGGATGAAGGCAGGTGGTCTACTATTCTTGGAACTTTGCACGAAAAGTCCATCCTGAGATGGATCCGATGTTAGGAAAAAAATAGACATTTCCAAATTTTTTGTGTGTGGCAAAAATTATCTTAGTCTTGCTAGCCTTCAATCTTTTGTCCTCTTGGGTAAGCTCTCCATTGCAGAAGACCTCTAAACCTTTCGCCAATTTTTCCAATCTCCTCTACTGTAAAAATATCAAATCTTTGCATTAGACTTTGTCAAAAGTTTCAAAGATTTACATCAAAGTTTTTCAAGGTCTCCCATCTGTCTTTGTTCGCAATTCATTGGTCTTTGAAAAGTGTTAGAAACCATCAAAATTTTCTCTTTCTTTATTAGAAATTAATATAAAATAATATTTTATATTATTTTTAAAGTTCAATTATTTAAAAAAATAGTCTACTTTATTATTAAAACCCTAAGCAATATGTGAGCCAAAATCTAAGTGTCATGCCTAAGTGTTTGAATAAGCCCAATAAATTTTATTATTTTCATTAATAAAATATTGGGTTTATAACTCATCGAAGTCATCTCCAAACCTATAACCAAGAGTCGAACATACATCCTAGTCATGACATAAGCCACCAAGTCCAAGTGTTAAGGCGCCAAGAGGAGAACCCACAATGAGCCAATGCATTGCACTATGAGTCTGGATAGGATGGAATTAAAAGGGACTCAAACAACATCATCTGACAGTCCATATCACATGTAGATTGACGATAGTCAGGTACTTCAGGTCTTCTAACTTACCCAATGTTTAATCAAACACTAATGTGTCTTGGTCATCGTTCCAAAAGCAAGTTCCATTCTAGGAGTTTTGGCCACCGGGTGAATTCATTTGCAATTCCTCATATTATCCCAAAGACCGAAGGCCTGAAGACCCAAAGTCAGGGTTCCTCGGGCTCTCAAATCTCGATTCCATCTTGGTCATTGTTCCATGGGTAAGGTTCCTCTCGGTTAATCTTTGTCATAGGAATTGTAGATCTTTGGTTTTTTCCATGATTCTTATGGTACCTTTTCATATCAACACTTAAGTAACTCGATTGACAACCCTAATTTTATAACCCGCAAGGATATTCTTAAGAATTTGACGGCAAACTTAATAACATGTTCCCAACCAAGTTTTTGACCCCTTCTTCAGTTAATATAGAATAATGACGATGAGTTCCATAGGGATTAACAAAGGGTATCATCCATGGGAAGAGCTTATCTCCGATGCTCTTACCCTAATTTTGAAGAAAATTCCTTTCGAGGAGATTCTGACTGTCATTCCTAAGGTTTGTAAGTTGTTGAGGAAGGTGTCCATCCAGTTGGATTACTGGAAGGTGATTGATATTGAATATTGGTGTCGTTGTTGTCAGAAATTAATCATTTCACTGCCCATGTTTAAACTGTGAATCAATGGTCATCTTGACCCTTCAAGACTCGAAGATTTAATTACTCTAAATGGTGGCCACCTTAACCTTTGAAGGCAACAAAATTCTACCACCGCCTTCATCAAATGTTATTGTTTCTAAAATCATAGGGGCAATTTGTGTTAGTATAAATAAATGAAGAACATATTGTAATGTATGGTGATGTGAAGAATCACATTTTTGAATCGAAGCCATTTTGAATTCTCTTTGTGGAATTTCTGGAAACATTTTTCGAATTGAATATGTTAATCTTGCGTGCATTTATGATTTCCTATTATTGAGTTTGTAAACTCCTTTTATTTCTTGATAAAATTCATTTTTGAGTAAACACAGTAATTATTTGTTTTTACCGATTGCGAACCGAGTCCCATTTTCATTCCAAGTTTATTTGTTGGAACATGTATGATCTGGAAAATCATTTTAAATAAATGTTTGATATTTCGACATTCGGGACTTATTTGTTGGAGTGCACAGGGTTATCTAGTTTCCAAAACTCTGAAACCGAAGTTGTGGGCCCAAAGCATGATAGCATTTCGCATTTCGGGCATAGTTGTTTTGTTTTTATGTTGGGTATTTGTAAATGCCGAACCTCGAATTTGAATAAGCCTTGTTTCTCATTTCAGCAGTAACTGTTTTGTTTTTGCATCGAGTGTTAGCAAACCCCAAAATCCAATTTGCCCGAGCCCACAGCTTGTTTGCATTTCATGAATCAACAAATATCATTGCGTTTTGGTTTTGTGTCCGACATTTTTAATCACCAAAACCCGATCCTTGATTGACCTCTGTTTTTCACATTTGGTATTAGAGTTGGCTACCTATCCTGCAAGTGCTTAATTCATTGCAGATTGTTCCTGTTAGTGCCAAATTTTGTTCTCTTATTTTCTTGCATGAAGGTTTATTTAATTCCTTTCAAATTTTATACAAATGGTTGTGTCTGGTAGTAATTATTCTCAGGTTCAGGTTCCTGTTCTGAGCGAGAAGTCATATGATTCCTGGTACATTCAGATGAGGATGATTCTGCGTTCTCAGGATTTGTGGACTTATGTTATTGATGGCTATCCCGAGCTAGTTGATGCTGCAACATAATTGGCTCTGTCTAATGTTGATCGTGTCTTGTTGAAGGGAAACAGGAAGAAGGATAATAAATCTCTTGGATTAATTCAGCAAGGATTAAATGAATCCATTTTTATGAAGATTGCTAGTGCTACATCTTCAAAGATGGCTTGGGACATTCTTGAAACCTGTTATCAAGGGCTGTACAAGGTGAAGACAATCAAGTTGCAGAACTTGAGAAGGGAATTCGAAAATCTGAAGATGAAGGATAATGAAAGTGTTGATACTTTCGTGACTCAAGTGATGAGTGTTGTGAACTAACTCAGGCAGTATGGAGATGTTATTGAAAATAAAAAAGTTATTGAGAAAGTGCTAAGAAGTTTGCCCAAGAAGTTTGAACCTGTTGTGGTACCCATAGAGGAATTTAAGGATTTAAGTCTAATGCAAATTGATGAATTAACTGGTTCTCTTGTTGCTCATGAATCTAGGATATCTAGATATGAAGAAGGATCCATGGAGAATGCTTTCAAATCCCAATTGCATGTTACCAAAGGTAGAGGCAAAGGAAGGTCTTATAATCGTGGAAGAGGAGGTAAATTTTCTAGCCCAAGGGACAACATAGTTGAATCAGAGTCTGAGCAGAAGTCTCAGCATAACCCTCCTAATTTAAGAGGGAGCATCAACAAACCCTGGTAGCAAGAAAATCAGAGGTATGATAAAACTAAAGTGCAATGTTATTATTGTAAGAAGTTTGGGCATTTTGCTAACAAATTTTGGAAGAAACATGCAGATGCTGGAAAGCACTCTGCACATATCACAAATGAGTCTGAGGATCATCAAAATTCTGTGTTTTTGACCTGTAACATCACTCAAGAATGTGCAAATGATATTTGGTTTTTGGATAGTGGTTGCAATAACCACATGACTGGTAATAAAGACTTATTTTCTTCCATTGATACTAGTATTCAGTCTAAGGTCAAACTGAGAAATCACTGTAAGGTTACAGACAATGGTAAAGGTATAGTTCTAGTTTACACTAAGAACAATAAGAGAAGAAATATTGATGATGTTTACTTTGTTTCTGGTTTAAAATGCAATCTTATCAGTGTTGGACAATTGTTGGAGAAAAAGTAGAGTGTGTTCTTCAACAACAAGGTATGTACTATCTATGATAAATTACCAAACAAATAGTTGATTGCAAGAGTAGAGATGACCAAGAATAGAATGTTTCCACTTGTTATGAGAAATCATTTAAGTGGTTCTTTGAATACCTATTAGGTTGGAATTTTAGATGAATATTGGTTATGACATTTGAGATATGGTCATTTACATTTTGGTGTCTTAGATCTATTACATAAGAAGAAGATGGTAAAGGGGTTGTCATGTATTCAACAACCTACAAGCTCTTGTGAGAGCTGTATACTTGGGAAGCATCACAGAGAGAAATTTGTTTCAGGTGTTTCCTATAGAGCAAAAGCTCCATTGAAAATTATTCACACAGATTTATGTGGACCTATGCAAACACCTTCTTTAACTGGTTGTGTTTATTTTATGAATTTCATTGATGATTTCAGTAGGAGGACTTGGTTGTATTTGTTGAAACAAAAATCTGAAGCTTTTGATACTTTTAAGAAGTTTAAGTCTATGGTTGAGAATGAGAGTGGTCAAACCATTAAAATATTAAGGTCTGACAAAGGAGGTGAATACAAACTTAATGAATTCATTGAATTTTGTGATCCTCATGGAATTAAAAGGCAGTTTACTACTTGTTATACTCCACAACATAATGGAGTGGCTGAAAGGAAGAATCAGACCATCATGGATATGCCTCGAAGCATGTTAAAAGAGAAGCATCTTTCAAATGAATATTGGGGAGATGAAGTTATTTTCTCTGTTTTTATGTTGAATAGAAGTCCGACCAAGACTATGAGGGATCGTGTACCTCATGAAGTGTGGGATGGTAAGCCTTGCAATGTTTCTCATTTCAGAATTTTTGGATGTATTGCATTTGCGCATGTACCTGTAGAAATGAGGAGGAAGTTGGATGATAGAAGCGAGAGATATATCTTTCTTGGATACAGTGAAGAGTCTAGGGCATATAAAATCTACAATCCCATCACCGAGAAATATGTAATCAACATAGATGTTCAATTTAAAGAAGATGAAGCCTGGGATGGAAGTATTGACAAATCAATTTGAGAGGGAGTTGTGTTACCCCGTGAAGATGATGATGGAGCTGAGCAGGCTGAAGGAGATGGACATATGGTTCCACATGCACATACGCTTGCAGAAAGAAGTCCAACAAGGAAAGCACCACATTCCAAACCATCTCAATTTAGAATGCCCAAAACTCATGAGCGTGGTGAACCATCTGGACATGGTGGACATCAATCAGATTCAGACGTAAGTAGTGAATCAAATCCCACTTTAGCTTCATTAAAAGACATAATTAAAGGACAAAAGACTAGAATCTTAAGAGAATTGTATGATCAAAATGAAGAAGTAGATCATATTTCAAATTTTGGATTTATAGATTATGATCCTGTTAGTTATGATGAAGCTCCTAAAGAGGATGTCTTGATAAAAGCAATGGATGAGGAGATTGATTCTATTGAAAGAAATAACACTTGGGATCTTGTCGATTTACCTGAAGGTAAGAAGAGAATTGGTGTTAAGTGGGTTTATAAGACTAAGTTGAATGCAGATGGTGAATTTGAAAAGTACAAGGCAAGACTTGTAGCTCACGGATTTAGTCAACAACCCGGTATTGATTACAATGAAACATTTTCTCCTGTAGCCAGAATTGACACTGTGAGGATGATTTTAGCTATTGAATCTTGGAATAGATGGATCATACATGAGATGGACGTCAAGTTTGCATTATTGAATGGATATTTGGAAGAAGAGGTTTATGTAAGACAACCTTCAGGTTATGAGATTGATATGCAGAGAGATAAAGTTTATAAGTTGAGGAAAGCCTTGTATAGATTGAAGCAGGCATCCAGAGTTTGGTATAGCAGAATTGATGAGTACTTGATTAGTGTTAGATTCAACAGAGGTCCAAGTGAACCAACTTTGTATACAAAGGTAAACCAGAATGGTAAATTTTTTATTGTCTGTTTGTATGTTAATGACGTGATTTTTATTGGAGATATATATGTAGAAGACTTTAAAAATGCCATGAAAACATAGTTTGAGATGACTCATTTAGGATTGATGAAATATTTTCTTGGAATTGAAGTGGATCAATCTAATGATGGAATTTTTATTTTTCAAACTAACTATGCAAATGAAGTGTTGAAAAGGTTTAGAATGTTGAATTGCAAGCCAACTACAACACCAATGGAAAATGGTATTAAATTAAGCAAGTATGATGAGGGATCATATGTTGATCCAACTCTGTATAAGAGGTTGGTTGGAATCCTTATGTACTTAACAACAACCATACCTGATATCATGTTTGGAATAAGTTTGATTTCGAGATTCATGGAGACTCCGAAGAATACTCACTGGCAAGCAGGAAAGAGGATCATGAGATATATTGCTGGAACAACTGATTTTGGTATCCGATACACACCAAAATTGAACTTTGAGCTGATCGGATATACTAATAGTGATTTTGCAGGTTCCATTGATGATAGGAAAAACACATCTTGGTATATGTTCAATCTTGGATCTGGAGCAATGGCATGGGAATTAAAGAAACAACCCATTGTGACTCTATCTTTTACTGAGGAAGAGTATGTTGCAACAACTGCAAATGCATGTCAAGATGTGTGGATGAGAAGAGTCTTGAATGAATTGTTGCATGACCAGAATGATGCAACTCAAATTGTTTGTGACAATAAATCTGCCATTGCACTGTCAAAGAATCATGTCTTTCACAAACAGAGTAAGCACATTGATACAAGGTATCATTTCATTCGTGAACTAGTAAATGGAAAAGAAATTTATGTTCAGTTCTGCAGGTCTGAAGAACAATTTGCAGACATATTTACGAAGCCTTTGGGAAATGAACTGTTTAAAATCCATAGAAGAAACATTGGGGTCTGCAAGCTGTAATGCATTGTTTACAACAATTTTGTTTTACTTGTTTTAGTTTGTTTTTCTCTGAAATGATTAAGAGGGAGTATGTCAGAAATTAATCATTTCACCGCCCATGTTTAAACTGTGAATATCGGTGACTTTTTTGACCCTTCAAGACTCAAAGATTTAATTACTCTAAACTGTGGCTGCCTTAACCTTTGAAGGCAACTAAATTCTACCACCGCCTTCATCAAATTTTATCGTTTCTAAAATTGTAGGGGCAATTTATGTTAGTATAAATAAATGAAGAACGGATTGTAATGTATGGTGATCTGAAGATTCACATTTTTGAATCAAAGCCATTTTGAATTCTCTTTGTGGAATTTCTGGAAACATTTGTCTAATTGAATATGTTAATCTTGCGTGCGTTTATGATTTCCTGTTATTGAATTTGTAAACTCCTTTTATTTCTTGATAAAATTCGTTTTTGAGTAAACACAGTAATTATTTGTTTTTACTGATTGCGAACCCGGTCACATTTTCATTCCAAGTTTATTTGTTGGAATGTGTATGATCTAGAAAATCATTTTAAATAAAATTTTGATATTTCGGCATTCAGGACTTGTTTGTTGGAGTGCACAGAGTTATTTAGTTTCCAAAACTCCGAAACAGAAGTTGTGGGCACAAAGCGTGATAGCATTTGGCATTTCGGGCATATTTGTTTTGTTTTTAAGTTGGGTATTTTTAAATGCCGAACCCCGAATTTGAATAAATTTCGGCAATAATTGTTTTGTTTTTGCATAGGGTGTTAACAAACCCCGAACCCCGACCTCCAATTTGCCCGACAGCCTGTTTGCATTTCGCGAATCGGCAAATATCATTGCGTTTTGGTTTTGTGTCCGGCATTTGTAATCGCGGAAATCCGATCCGTTTTTCACAGTTGTTGCAAACCGGATAACATGGATATAATGGTTTGTATGCTCTTCTCTAAGAGACGAGGATTGATGCACATATTAGAGGTGTCCAGATTGAGAAACAACCTTATCTTCACCTTCATTGCTAGACATGCCCACTGTATTTATATTCTGCACATAGTTATGAGTGATGCAAACTTGAAGACTATGTCATACAAAATATAAATGCAAGAAAAGAAAAGGAAACAGGTTACTTTACATGCATGTCATTCTAGAAATTTTAATGAAGGAGATTCAAAGGTAGATATTTGCTAGTCCCACTGTCGCTTCATGTTCGAAGTTCACCATATCCAACTTGGCTAGATAATGGTTTATGTACAGAGTTTTATATATCATATGGTTGGGTTTTATCGGAACGAATTATATCCATATCA
>SNQJ01S0017416.1:84387-94865 GCA_010110895.2 Picea sitchensis
GATGCCCCCTCGAAGAGGCAAGTGAACAGGAGAGGATCCCTTCCATAATAGGATCCATTGTATGGTGTTGCCCTACCTCAAGGGTTTTCTTCTAATAAAGTGTGGTTTCTTCTATCTTGCTTTGTGGATCTATTGTGTATTCAATATTTGTGGTGATTATATTTTCATATCTATTTAGGTTCTTAACAGAATATTGGTGTCGTTTTTGTCAAAAATTAATCATTTCACTGCCCCTGTTTAAATTGTGAATCGGTGGTCGTCTTGACCCTTCAAGACTCGAAGATTTAATTACTCTAAACGATGGATGCCTTAACCTTTGAAGGCAATAAAATTCTACCATCACCTTCATCAAATTTTATTGTTTCTAAAATCGTAAGGGCAATTTGTGTTAGTATAAATAAATGAAGAACGGATTGTAATGTATGGTGATGTGAAGAATCACATTTTTTAATCGAAGCCATTTTGAATTCTCTTTGTGGAATTTCTAGAAATATTTTTCGAATTGAATATGTTAATCTTGTGTGCGTTTATGATTTCCTGTTATTGAGTTTGTAAACTCCTTTTATTTCTTGATAAAATTCATTTTTTAGTAAACACAGTAATTATTTGTTTTTACTAATTGTCAACCCAGTCCCATTTTCATTCCAAGTTTATTTTTTGGAACGTGTATGATCTGGAAAATCATTTTAAATAAAATTTTGATATTTTGGCATTCAGGACCTTTTTGTTGGAGTGCACAGGGTTATTTAGTTTCCAAAACTCTAAAACCAAAGTTGTGGGCCCAAAGCGTGATAACATTTCACATTTTGGGCATAGTTGTTTTGTTTTTATGTTTGGTATTTGTAAATGTCGACCCTCGAATTTGAATAAGCCTTGTTTCGCATTTCAACAATAATTGTTTTGTTTTTTCATTGGGTGTTGGCAAACCCCGAACCCCGAACTCCAATTTGTGTGGGCCCACTGCTTGTTTGCATTTCGTGAATCAACAAATATCATTGCATTTTGGTTTTGTGTCCGACATTTGTAATCGTCGAAACCCAATCCTTGATTGACCTATGTTTTTCACATTTGGTATCACAACTAGCTACCTATCCTACAAGTGCTTAGTTCATTGCAGACTATTCCTATTATTGCCAAATTTTATTCTCTTATTTTCCGGTGTGAAGGTTTATTTAATTCCTTTAAATTTTTATACAAATGGTTGTGTCTGGTAGTAATTCTTCTCAGGTTCAGGTTCCTATTCTGAGCGAGAAGTCATATGATTCCTGGTACATTCCGATGAGGACGTTTTTTCATTCTCAGGATTTGTGGACTTATGTTATTGATGGATATCCCGAGCCAGTTGATGCTGCAGCAGAATTGGCTTTGTCTAATGTTGATCGTGATTTGTTGAAGGAAAATGGGAAGAAGGATAATAAATCTCTTGGATTAATCCATCAAGAATTAAGTGAATCCATTTTTATGAATATTGCTAGTGCTGCATTTTCAAAGATGGATTGGGACATTATTGAAACCTATTATCAAGGGGTGTCCAAGGTGAAGACAAAAAAGTTGCATAACTTGAGAAGCGACTTCGAAAATCTGAAGATGAAGGATAATGAAAGTGTTGATACTTTCATGACTCAAGTGATGAGTGTTGTGAACCAGCTCAGGCAGTATGGAGATGTTATTAAAAATAAAAGAGTTATTGAGAAAGTGATGAGAAGTTTTCCCAAGAAGTTTGAACTTGTTGTGCTACCCATAGAGGAATTTAAGGATTTAAGTCTAATGCAAATTGATGAATTAACTGGTTCTCTTGTTGCTCATGAATCTAGGATATCTAGATATGAAGAAGGATCCATGGAACATGCTTTCAAATACCAACTGCATGTTACCAGAGGCATGGCAAAGGAAGGTCTTATAATCATGGAAGAGGAGGTCAATTTTTTGGCCCAAGGGACAACAGAGCTGAATTAGAGTCTGAGCAGAAGTCCCAGCATAATCCTCCTAATTTAAAAGGGAGCATCAACAAACCCTAGCAGCAAGAAAATCAGAGGTGTGATAAAACTAAAGTACAATGTTATTATTGTAAGAAGTTTTGGCATTTTTCTAACAAATGTTGGAAGAAACATGCACATGCTGGAAATCACTCTGCACATATCACAAATGAGTCCGAGGATCATCAAAATCCCATGTTTTTGATCTGTAACGTCACTCAGGAATGCGCAAATGATATTTGGTTTTTGGATAGTGGTTGCAGTAACCACATGACTGGTAATAAAGACTTATTTTCTTCCATTGATACTAGTATTCAGTCTGAAGTCAAACTGGGAAATGACTATAAGGTTACAGTAAATGGTGAAGGTATAGTTCCAGTTTACACTAAGAACAATAAGAGAAGAAATATTGATGATGTTTACTTTGTGTCTGGTTTAAAATTCAATCTTATCAGTGTTGGACAGTTGTTGGAGAAAAAGTAGAGTGTGTTCTTCAACAACAAGGTATGCACTATCTATGATAAATTACCCAACAAACAGTTGATTGCAAGAGTAGAGATGACCAAGAATAGAATGTTTCCACTTGTTATGAGAAATCATTTAAGTGTTTCTTTGAATGCCTATAAGGCTGGAAGTTTAAATGAATCTTGGTTATGGAATTTGAGATATGGTCATTTACATTTTGGTGGCTTAGATCTGTTACAGAAGAAGAAGATGGTAAAGGGGTTTCCATGTATTGAGCAACCTACAAGCTCTTGTGAGAGTTGTATACTTGGGAAGCATCACAGAGAGAAATTTGTTTCAGGTGTTTCCTACAGACCAAAATCTCCATTGGAAATTGTTCGCACATATTTATGTGGACCTATGAAAACACCTTATTTAACTAGTTGTGTTTATTTTATGACTTTCATTGATGATTTCAGTAGGAAGACTTGGTTGTATTTGTTGAATAAAAAATCTGAAGCCTTTGATGTTTTTAAGAAGTTTAATTCTATGGTTGAGAATGAGAGTGGTCAAACAATTAAAATATTAAGGTCTGACAGAGGAGGTGAATAAAAACTTAGTGAATTCATTGAATTTAGTGATCTTCATGGAATTAAAAGGCAGTTTACTTCTCGTTATACTCCACAACAGAATGGAGTGGCTGAAATGAAGAATCAAACCATCATGGATATGACTTGAAACATGTTGAAAGAGAAGCATCTTTCAAATGAATAGTGGGAAGATGTAGTTATTTGATCTGTTTTTATGTTGAATAGAAGTTTGACCAAGACTATGA
This sequence comes from Picea sitchensis, assembly GCA_010110895.2. NCBI lineage: Eukaryota > Viridiplantae > Streptophyta > Pinopsida > Pinales > Pinaceae > Picea > Picea sitchensis. Next base: position 87,643 of record SNQJ01S0017416.1, read on the forward strand.
GGGATCATGTACCTCGGGAATCCTGGGATGGTAAGCCTTGCAATGTTTCTGATTTCAGAATTTTTGGATGTGTTGCATTTGCGCATGTACCTACAAAAATGAGGAGGAAGTTGGATGACAAAAGCAAGAGATGTATATTTGTTGGATACAGTGAAGAGTCTAGGGCATATAAACTCTACAATCCCATCACCCAGAAATATGTAATCAATAGAGATGTTCAATTTAAAGAAGATGAAGCCTCCTCGGATGGAAGTATTGACAAATCAATTTCAGAGGGAGTTGTGTTACTCCATAAAGACAATGATGGAGCTGAGAAGGCTGAAGGAGATGGACATATGGTTCCACATGCACATATGCTTGTAGCAAGAAGTTTAACAAGGAAAGCACCATATGCCAACCCATCTCAATTTAGAATGCTTAGAACTCATGAGCGTGGTGAACCATCTAGACATGGTGGACATCAATTAGATTCACACGTAAGTAGTGAATCAAATCCCACTTTAGGTTCATTAAAAGACATAATTAAAGGACAAAAGACTAGAATCTTAAGAGAATTGTATGATCAGAATGAAGAAGTAGAGAAGAGTTCAAATTTTGCATTTATAGCTTATGATCCTGTTACTTATGATGAAGATACTAAAGAGGATGTCTGGATAAAAGCAATGAATGAGAAGATTGATTCCATTGAAAGAAATAACACTTGGGATCTTGTCGATTTACTTGAAGGTAAGAAGAGAATTGGTGTTAAGTGGGTTTATAAGACTAAGTTGAATGCAGATGGTGAAGTTGAAAAGTACAAGGAAATACTTGTAGCTCAAGGGTTTAGTCAGCAACCCAATATTGATTACAATGAAACATTTGCTCCTGTAGCAAGAATTGACACTGTGAGGATGGTCTTAGCTATTGAATCTCAGAATAGATGGATCATGCATCAGATGGACACCAAGACTACATTCTTGAATGGATATTTGGAAGAAGAGGTTTATGTAAGACAACTTTCAGGTTATGAGATTGATATGCATAGAGATAAAGTTTATAAGTTGAGGAAAGCCTTGTATGGATTGAAGCAGACATCCAGAGTTTGGTATAACAAAATTGATGAGTACTTGATTAGTGTTCGATTCAACAGAAATCCAAGTGAACCAACTTTTTATACAAAGGTAAACTAGAATGGTAAATTTTTTATTGTCTATTTGTATGTTGATGACCTGATTTTTACTGGAGATCTATATGTAGAAGACTTTAAAAATGCCACGAAAATATAGTTTGAGATGATTGATTTAGGATTGATGAAATATTTTCTTGGAATTGAAGTGGATCAATCTAATGATGGCATTTTCATTTGCCAAACTAACTATGCAAATGAAGTGCTGAAAAGGTTTAGAATGCCGAATTGCAAGCCAGCTGCAACACCAATGACAACTGGTATTAAATTGAACAAGTATGATGGGGGATCATATGTTGATCCAACTCTATATAAGAGGCTGGTTGGAATCCTTATGTACTTAACAACAACCAGACCTGATATCATGTTTGCAGTAAGTTTGATTTAGAGATTCATGGAGACTCCGAAGAATACTCATTGGCAAGCAAGAAAGAGGATCCTGAGATATATTGTTGGAACAACTGATTTTGGTATTCGATACACACCAAAATTGAACTTTGAGCTGATCAGATATAATGATAGTGATTTTGTAGGTTCCATTGATGATAGGAAAAACACATCTGGGTATATGTTCAGTCTTGGATCTGGAGCAGTGGCATGGGCATTAAAGAAACAACCCATTATGACTCTATCTTCTACTGAGGAAGAGTATGTTGCAACAGTTGTAGCTGCATGTCAAGATGTGTGGATGAGAAGAGTCTTGAATGAATTGTTGCATGAACAGAATGATGCAACTCAAATTGTTTGTGACAATAAATCTGCCATTGCACTGTCAAAGAATCATGTCTTTCACAAAGAGAGTAAGCACATTAATACAAGGTATCATTTCATTCGTGAAATGGTAAATGGAAAAGAAATTTACGTTCAGTTATGTAGGTTTGAAGAACAATTTGCACACATATTTACGAAGCCTTCAGGAAATGAACTGTTTAAAATCCATAGAAGAAACATTGGGGTCTGTAAGCTGTAATGCATTGTTTACAACATTTTTGTTTTACTTCTTTTAGTTTGTTTTGCTTTGAAATGACTAAGAGAGAGTATGTCAGAAATTAATCATTTCACCGCCCATGTTTAAATTGTGAATCGGTGGCCGTCTTGACCCTTCAAGACTCGAAGATTTAATTACTCTAAATGGTAGCCGCCTTAACCTTTGAAGGCAACGAAATTCTACCACTGCCTTCATCAAATTTTATCGTTTCTAAAATCGTAGGGACAATTTGTGTTAGTATAAATAAATGAAGAACGGATTGTAATGTATGGTGATATAAAGAATCACATTTTTGAATCGAAGCCGTTTTGAATTCTCTTTGTGGAATTTCTGGAAACATTTTTCGAATTGAATATGTTATTCTTGCGGGCATTTATGATTTCCTATTATTGAGTTTGTAAACAGCTTTTATTTCTTGATAAAATTCCTTTTTTAGTAAACATAGAAATTATTTGTTTTTACCGATTGTGAACCCGGTCCCATTTTCATTCCAAGTTTACTTGTTGGAACGTCTATGATCTGAAAAATCATTTAAAATAAAATTTTGATATTTCGGCATTAGGAACTTGTTTGTTGGAGTGCACAGAGTTATTTAGTTTCCAAAACTCTGAAACCGAAGTTGTGGGCCCAAACCGTGATAGCATTTCACATTTCGGGCATAGTTGTTTTGTTTTTACGTTGAGTATTTGTAAATTCAGAACCACGAATTTGAATAAGCCTTGTTTCGCATTTCGGCAATAATTGTTTTGTTTTTGCATCAGGTGTTAACAAACCCCTAAACCCCGAACTCCAATTTGCATGCGCGCACAACCTGTTTGCATTTAGCGAATCTGCAAATATCATTGCGTTTTGGTTTTGTGGGGCATTTGTAATCGCGGAAACCCGATCCTTGATTGACCTCCGTTTTTCACAGTTGTTGCAAACCGGATAACATGGATATAATGGTTTGTATGCTCTTCTCTAAGAGACGAGTATTGATGCACATATTAGAGGTGTCCAGATTGAGAAACAACCTTATCTTCACCTTCATTGCTAGACATGCCCACTGTATTTATATTCTGCACATACTTATGAGTGATGCAAACTTGAAGACTATGTCATAGAAAATATAAATGCAAGAAAAGAAAAGGAAACAGGTTACTTTCCATGCATGTCATTCTACAAATTTTAATGAAGGGGATTCAAAGCTGGATATTTGCTAGTCCCACTGTCGTTTCATGTTCGAAGTTCACCATATCCAACTTGGCTAGATAATGGTTTATGTACAGAGTTTTATATATCATATGGTTGGGTTTTATCCGAACGAATTATATCCATATCATGTGTTTTGTCTTCATGACAGAACTATGTAGAATGATGAAATTACTAACATAATTGAAATGAGAATGCAATTCATTTGCAACTTAATACTCAAGTGGGTTAAAGAAATCAATTTGTTGAGAAATCAGTTGGAAAAGAGATAGTCATTGAAAGTTGCAAACCTTTGGCTAAGTTCGAAAATAATTTTGGCAATTAATCTGCTCCTGATGATTTCCAATTTCTTCAGATTCTCCGAAAGATGAAAATATTGTAGTTGAGACTGTTGAAACCGTGTCGATAGTTGTGATGGAACAAATGTTAATTCATATTGATGTTCTTTAGATGAGAATAGAGAAAATATTTCAGAAAGTAGATTTAATAAGCGTGGAAGTATAAGCGACAAGGAGCAGATCAATGGTTTGGATAAGGTTCTCATTAAGAAAATTTCTAGGTTGGTAAAAGAAAATATGGCAGCTACAGAAAATACCAAGGAATTTTAAGAAAAAAAGATATCTCGAATATATTGTAAAGAGGGATGCAGTATACCTGGGTTAGGTGAAATTTTGAGGAAACAATTTCCTGCAATGAAAAACATAAGATATGTCAAGGGTGACATCTTTAATGCGGAGAACAAGGAAATAAAACTGACAATGTTTTTTGTTTGTGCATCAACTTTGGATTTCTGGATGGAATTTTGGGGATGGTGCAAATCTTACCCCTTATCTGTAATATAAATGGTGCTTTCTTTGTTGAGAAATTAATAGAGAAATACAATATGCTCTGATCATAAGCATATATTTATTCTTCTTGCTAACATTCTGGTTCAATGTTCTCGTCAAATGGGTAAGGAGGATGAGAAGGCTCAAAGTGTATAACAATGAAGGTCGATCTATAGCACCTCATACTTGTTTCAATGAGCAATGGAAATTATATGTTATTGTCTTTGAGGGTGTAAATAGAATGAGGAAATCGACAAACCTCGCCAATCTTAGTAATATCTTAGCTGCCTATAACACATTTCAATATGAGGCTATTGAAAAACTATGCACATATGCACTATCTGAGATAGAGCCTATTTTAAGGAATATATTCAGTCTTAAGGAAATTCAAAGAGATCGGATTACCAAAATTGCAGATGCAAAATCGACATTTTTTGAGATGTTGTGTGAAAGCCTATTTTAAATCCTAGCCTTATGGACAAGATTTATAGAACTGATTTTCTTATAACAAGTGGCGGAGCATTAGGATGGAAGTCAAAGGAGGGGAAGTAACAAATCACTTGGCACCAGTGGACAACATCGAATCATTTCTAGATTTTCAGGCCATTTTTAGCAGTCAAATCCTAAATGGTGTACAGTAATTAGGAAGATGACTCTAGATCACAGTGTTGAAGATATTCGACTTCAACTGTCCTGAATTTCTTGCAAAGAAATCCTAGATTGTTTTTATTCTTAGGCTATGGTTATGATTGTTCCCTTGGATATAGGTATCAAATTGTTTATTGTACTTTGTTATTTATACTATGTTGGTGAATGTAATACAGGTTTGGCTTCCCGAAAGCCTTTTGGGTCTGGAAATGTAACGCAACTCTGTTCAATAAAAAAATATTTGGCAGAAACAAGGAGATTCTAAGACCTCATGTTAAATCATGTGTTTTTTTCTTAATATTTGGCAGAAACAAGGAGATTCTAAGACCTCATGTTAAATCATGTTTTTTTTTCTTCTTCTGTGTTATGTTTATTATGTTCACATTCGTCCTTTTTATTTTATTTTTTTCATTCATTTAGATTGTAGTAGCTACAATTCAGTCAGTGCAGCTTATGTTGTAGTAAACTTAAAACCGTTTATTTGTTCATAGTTTTTCTTTTGTTTTTTTATAAGAAAAACAAGACCGGTGTTCATATATTTTTATTGAGTTTTATTATTCTATTGGACATAGAGTTAGATTTATCATCAATGTATACCTGAATACCTTTTCAGTTTTGTTTAGCATATCTCGATCTTCTATCCATGCTTATGATTTAAAATATTTAGCAGATAAAATCATGCCTTTTTGTTTCTTATTTGTGATGATTAAAAGGATCATTCAAACCCACATCAAAAAGCCTCAAAGACAATGACCAATTAATCATTATTCAAAATGCGCTAGGCATTTCTCTATAGCAGCTAGGAGAAATCTCTAGTGACAACACTAATCATGTAGAGATCACCGCGGCATCAATTTTGAAAGGAAATGAGGTGGTGAATAATGGATGGTTATGTTTATCCATACCCAATGTTGTCTTTGATGTTATTTAATTTAATATAGTATGGAACCACATTAAATATTAGTGATTTATTAATATTAATAATACTAGTAATAAACATAATCATTAATATAAATATTATTGTTAACGTTGTTATTAATAACTAGTATTAATAGAAAAAAAAACATACTAACAACTATACTAAATACATTAAAAATAGTAGGTGAAAAAAACCCAAAAGATAAGGGTTCTTAAATGGGCATGAGAGATATCCGTATATGTAATAAGAACATATTGAAAGTTAGAAGTACCATCAAATTTAGGTATTTAAGAGCACACAATCTAATAATGGTGAAATAAAAAAGAAAATAAGTAAAGCCATGGAAAGAATAGATGGTCAACCCCAATCACTTACCAATCACAACATTGACAAGAAAGCCTTAGCCTTACATCAAGGTAGTCATTGACAAGATTGGAAAAGTCTTAGGAAGGAAAGAAAACAGAACCTCCTTGAAGCCTACGGAGACCATTAAGCAAGTAGAAAATAAATAAATTTTATAAAATACAACATTGACCACCACCAACTCAAAGGGCGTTTTTAAAAAAAATTAAGTATTCACATGGTAGATGCTACATCAGAGAAACTAGACATTCATATTTTGTGAAGATTAAGGCAAATGTAACATATATCAAGAAGGATCATAGTGTAGTGGAGCATTATCACAACGCACTGTATATGCTTGGAGGACATAAAAATATAAGGAAGATAATCATTTCAAAAAATCCATCAAATATGGAAATTATCAATGATATAGAAAAACTACAACATAGACCACCTAAAATTAGGTTTGTTTCTTGGTTTGTTTGTTTAATTTAATTTTTTTCCTCTATTTTCTTGTTAATCTTAAACTTATTTCTCTTCCTGTTTTTTTTATTTATTTATTTATCTTTATTGCACTTTAATTTATCCTCCTTTGTAGGTTATGGTTATTCCTTTATGAGAGATTCTTTGTACTCATTGTTTTGTTTTATTTTATTATTTTCATTAATATGTTTTTCCTTAATAATATTAATGTTATTATGACTTTTTAGGTTTTTATAATAATTATTACATTATAATAATATCATATTATTTAAGTTTTTGATAACAATAGTTATTAATATTAGCAATTCATATTCATAGTATCAAGTTTATTAATATGGATCATTAATACTTTAACAGATGGGTTAGTTCCTACTATTAATAGTATTTCTTTTATATTAGATGGATATTATTTCTTTTATATTAGATGGGTTAGTTCCTACTATTAATATGAATGAATGGTGATTGATTTTAATAATCCTTTGTTAATTGTTATTATTTAATCCTTATTATTAATAGCTATTATTAGATATTACTTTTGGGATTAACTGCGTAGTGTAAGTCATTAATCTATGACCCATATTCATGAGTATTAGTCTCAACTGACCAATAATTCTCATGATTTGAATAGTCCACTTAGCACTCATTGCATCGGGTGATGCT